>PVJN01014842.1:0-45614 GCA_004026805.1 Lasiurus borealis | reverse complement strand
AAAAGTATTAAGAAAGTTGTTCAGATGGTCAACTTATTCAAAACTGAGTAGGAAAAACAATGGTTTTTAGGGAATGAAGGACTGAGAGATAATACAGAGATGAAACATTTCTATATTGCCTGGCCAGTGTGGCTCCGTTGTTGAGCATTGACTAATGTCAGGGTCAGGGCACATGCACGGTTTATGGGCCCAATCCTTAGTGTGGGGCAGGCAAGAAGCAGCCAATTAATGATTCTTTCTCATTATTGGTATTCCTATCTCTCACTCCCTCTTCCTTTCCCCTCTGAAATCAATACAAATTTATGTATTTTTTAAAAAGAAACATCTCTATAAAATCAAAAAGCAGAAAAGTCAGAATGAAGTTGTGAGGGAGACAGAAGAATAAGGATAAGAGGTTATGATCATAGGTGAGATGTTGGAATTTTTTTCACGGGTAGAGCAATTGTGAATGATGACTGGGGTCAGAATTAGGCCATAATAATTGGGTGGTCGAAGTAATTGGGGACTTCAGAAATTGAGAAGACAGAGTCACAAGGTTGGCAGATGATGGTCATAAGAATGGTGTGGTTCACCTACGTTATGCCAAATCAGGAGCCATTAAACCTGCATGGAAAGAGGAAGAGAAATGTGTGTCAAGTTATACCAATGCTGATACTGCTTCCCATCCATTGAGATGGCCACTGTGTATGGAAAGGAAGAGAGCCCTGGGGCTTTGCCTGATCTTAATTAAAGCTGGAGATAAAGAGAGAGAAAAGTATAGTAAAAAATGCAGAGAAGCTTACTAACCATGGAGTGAATTCAAGAGGGCATCATGGAAAGCCTGGGAAGAAGAAACACAATGGCCCTGGTCAATGTTAGCTGATGGTTAGAGTGTCAGTTCCTACACTGAAGGATTACAGGTTCTATTCCTGGTCAAGGGCATGTACTTGGGTTGCTGGTTTGATTCCTGGACCAGTTGGGGTGCATGCAAGAGGCCACCAATTGATTTGTGTCTCTCACATAAATGTTTCTTTTTCCCTCCCTCCCTTCCTTCTGCTCTCTAAATATCGATGGGAAAAAATATCCTTTGGCCTGGCCAGCATGGCTCAGTGGTTGAGCATCAACCTATGAACCAGAAAGTCATGGTTCAATTCTCGGTCAAGGTACATGCCCAGGTTGCAGGCTTGATCCCTAGTGTGGGGCAAGCAGGAGTCAGCTGATCAATTAGTCTCTCTCTTCATTGATGTTTCTCTCTTTCTCTCACCCCCTCTCCCTTCCTCTCTGAAATAAATAAAAATATATTTAAAATAAATAAATAAACTCTAAAATCACCTGGACTCATATGAAATTTATATATATATATATTATAAATACATATATATCCTATATAATAAAGAGGTAATGTGCAAATTGACCCTCACACCCTTACAAGATGGTTGCCTATGACCAGCCCAGCAGGGGGGTTCATGAGGAACAACCAAATGACTGAACAGCAGGCTGCGTGGGGAGACCAGGCTGGCAAGGAGGGCTGTGAGGGGTGACCAGGCCAGCAGGGGGGCCAGTTAGGGGAGACCAGGCTGGCAGACAGGGGCATTTGGGGGCAACCAGGCTAGCAAAGGGGGGAAAGTAGGAGCGATCAGGCTGGCGGGGGCGGGGAGGGGGAGCAGTTAGAAGTGACCAGGCCAACAGGGAGGGGGCTGTTGGAGGAGACCTGGCTGGCAGTGGGGGAAGGGGAGGCACTTAGGGGCAACCAGGCCAGCAGTGGGGGAGCAGTTAGAGGAGGCCAGGCAGGCAGGTGAGCAATTAGGAGCCAGCAGTCCAGGATTGTGAGAGGGATGTCCGACTGGCGGTTTAGACCTGATCCTCGGACATCCCCCAAGGGGTCCCAGATTGGAGAGGATGAAGGCTGGGCTGAGAAGACCCACCCATGAATGAATTTCATGTACTGGGAGGGGGGGGGTCCATTTTTCAGTTAATCCTCACTTAAGGATATATGAGGATTAACTAAAAAAGAGAGACACAATGATGAAGGGGGAAAGGAGCCATGTAGCAGTTTGGAGGTGATATTCCTCTCCTTCAAACTCCATCCATCAGCAAATCCTACAGACTTACATCTTCTCAATATTTTTAATCTGCTCACTTCTCTTTATTTCCATCACCACCCAGTGTCCAGGTCTTCATGATTTACCATCTGGACCACAGAATCAACCTCCTCAGTAGTCTTCTCACAGCCGCTGTTGTCTGCTTTCACCCAGTATCCACTCTGTAGGAGTCAGAGGAATCTCATCATCCTTGTCTAAAATACCCCATAGGTCTCCATTGCCCCAAAGATGAACAAAATCCATGTTTCCTAGCCTGACATGGAACACACACACACACACACACACACACACACACACGAGTTGAGAAGCCCCCGCCTCCTTTTCCAAACTCAGCTCCCACCAGCCCTTTATTCGTCCCTAGTTGTGGCTACCTCTTCTCCTCCCCTGATTTTTCTTTGCTTTGTGTTGCCTCCTATGCCTGCCCCACTCCTTGGCATGGTAGAATTTATATTTGCTAAAGGAATTACATACATTCTACTCATCTTTTATTTTTCAGCTCAGGTGTTATGTCATCTATGAGGCCTTTCCTAACCCACTCTCCATCCCAGATATTACTGGATCTGCTCTCCTTTGTTTATATAGACTTTCACCTTAATGTCTTGCTTACTTATTGCATTTATCTGAAGTCCCCTCCTGACTGTGATAGAGTGGCAGATTCTTGAAGGTAGGCATTGTCCAACTAACCTTGTTACTCTATTACCTGACACAGTGCTCTGCACCTGGGAGGTGTTAAGTGAGTTGATTGAACCTTTTATGGGAGTTATTTGGAGACAAGCAAGAGGCTTCCTTGTGACAGAGCAGGTGGGAGAAGAGAAGGAAAAGGAGACAGTGCTCCCCCTCATGAGGAGAAAGTTAGCCTTGAGTACCTGGATCACTAGAGATGTTTAGACACCTCTAGACTCCCTAACATGATGCAGCAATGGCCCAAATGTAGTATATGGACTGAAGAAGAGTCTTTGACCTTATTGTCCTCACCTCTTAGACTGAAGGAGGAGAACAATCTCATTCAGGAATGAAGGGGAAAGCTCAAGATACTTCTTAGCAGTGGACCCCACAGTCCTGGTGCCTGGCCTTTAACCTCTGTTCCTAGCCAACCTCAAGTCCTGGGTGGAACCTCTGAGACCTAGTTTCATCCCAGGTAACCCCCACCATCAAGGCTGGTGAAGGGCCCTTAGGCAGTCCTTCTGAACCAGAGGAGACTAGTGCCTATCAGGAGCCACTCTATGGCATGGCCTCCCAGTGCAAAGCCCAGTGTGACAGTGGAGCTTGTCAGTGTACCATTCTACCCACAAGAAAGGGGCCACAGGTCAGGAGGGGCTAACTGCAAACCAGATGAGGCCATGGACCAGAGTTTGGGTCCACTTCCAGGGCCCCTTCCTGACAGAATCCAAGGGATGGGTTTGAGTCCATATTCCTTGCCGTTGGGAGATGAGTAGTATTACACCCATTTTATGGATGAGGTCATTGAGGCGAGGATATAAAAAGTTAGACTAAGGATCTCCTGCTAGAGTCTGAGGCCTTTTTAAAAAATATATATTTTATTGATTTTTCACAGAGAGGCAGGGAGAAAGATAGAGAGTTAGAAACATCAATGAGAGAGAAACGTCGATCAGCTGCCTCCTGCACACCCCCTACTGGGGATGTGCCCCGAAACCAAGGTAGGTGCCCCTGACCGGAATTGAACCTGGGACCTTTCAGTCCACAGGCCAACGCTGTCCATTTTTTAATTTTATTTATTTTTTTAGTCTAAAACAAACTAACCTCTGCTGGCTTAAACAGGTAGAGGAGGAAAAAGGGTCATACCTGAGATCCAGTTGCCTGTGGTCCAGACCCACTCCCCAGTCACATGGTTGTCAGTAAGTTTAGAGACTAAAGTCTTGGCCCATTTATGATCAGAAAAGAATCAACAACTATAAGCTTTACCAACACTGCATCATCTAGACCTACATTCATGGAGGCTAAAGGGTAGCCAGTGTTCTACAACTATGTTCATGGTGCCAGGTCCCTGAATGGTTCCACCTCCCCTCTCCCCAGCTTGCCTCTGACACACATCTGGCCTCTCCCTGTTTCTCCACCTCAACTTCCCTTTGTCATACCTAACTCATGGCAAAGAAAGCCTCATTTTCTGGTGCAGTGCTAGTTGAACCACCTGAAACAACAGTTTGAGGAATTAAATGACCCTGAAATGGCAACCCTGAGCCAATCCATTTGGCACATGAATATTTGCTCCCGGCCCTATTTTCTTGATGCCTTGAGGCATGCTGTGGTCAGTTATTAGCAGGCTGAGTCAGAGTCCCTGCACGGCCTCTTACTTGTTGTGTAAGCACAACAGTTACTTTTTAGACTTGGAGTCCTCTGTTTCCTTCTTTGTGTAATAGTCCAGAAGAAACCAGTTTAGGATCTGGATTTAGGATCATCTGGAAAGAAATGAGGTTTATCCCTCAGCCTTTCCCTTCCTTGCCTCCCACAGCCTCACTTGAGCTAGAAAGCCTCAAAAGAAATATTACTATCTCTCAATTTAAAGAAGGAAATGAGATTGTTCTACAACCAGGGCCCCTTGATTCAATCCAAGAAGTCCTCTGGTTTTATTGTAAAGAAAATGGGGAGAAGGGTCTGGGCCAGATTCACATCAGAAACCCTGTCAGTGACTGCAGCCCAGGAGGCTGTTCATTCTCTGGGGCTGGGAACGGGCTTTGGCTGCACTCAGTTCCTCTACATTGCTGTAGCAGTACAAATCGGGGCCATCGATGAGGTACAAGCCGGAGCCATTGGCAGAACATGAATTGGGGCCAAGTGACTTTTCCATGCACAAGGCCCCATCAACCTTCGTATGGGGCCAAGGAAGCTCTGTCCATGTCGCTTGAGCTCCTAACTTCATGTCCAGCCACCACAGCTGTCGTCCTGGGAAGAAGGAATCAGATATAACATGGCTTCCACATCACGGGGATCCTGACCTAACCCTTCTCAGTACCTGCTGATGATCCATGCTATGGAGAACTAGTTAAACAAGCCACCCCTTAACACCAGATGCCCCTCACCTGCCATGATGTGGAGTCGAGAAGACCCAGGACAGACAAAGGCTGCATCCACAGCCACAAGGCTAGTCCCAGGAGGGCTCCCTAATTCCTTTTCCAGCCGTTTTGGATATCCATCTACTAGGGTATAGCCTCCCTTTGTCAGGAAGATATAGATCTGAGTGCCCTGGAGGATAAGACATGTTAATCACCATAAAGCTGGACATTCTCCCAGTCTTTGCCTCATGCCTCTGTCTCTCCTTATACATACCTGGATCAGATAGAGTTTATCATCCCAGGAAAAGGCAGCATCCACTGTTGATGGACCCTTGGGCCATTGATGGACAATGGGCCAGCTATGGAACCCATCCTTGCTGCCGTCCAAACGCCAGTAGTGGGACCCTGTGGAGTACCAAAGGCACCTATAATGCTGGTTGTAAAAGGCCAGCCAATGAAGAGGCAAGTGACAGATGTAGGGTCCTGAGAGGAAGGAGAGAATGCATCCAGAGGCCAAGAGAGAAGACACATAAGAAGAATTAGAGAAGGACTTGATTGGCAAAATTGGGCATTGTGGCCTGGTTGGAATTGGAATCAGCGGAGGGCTGACAGAAGGGCAAGAATAAAGAACAGTGGCCAAGTTGCCCAGTAAGGCCAATGTCATGGGGTTTATTGGGGCTTCCTACAAATCTTAGATGTCCATGTGCAGAGATGTTATAGACAAGGAGAGAGTGACCAGAAGTTAAAAGGGAGCACCACAGCAAACTTCCATGGAGTGTTCTCACTCTGGCTATATTCTCTAATCCCAGGAAGATAGGAGAGTGAGGGAGTAGCCAGAGCAGCACTCTAATTTTCTTTTCTCCTTTCCATACCAACTTACTAAACGACTTGTCTAAGCTCTCATTTACCTTTACTTTCTCAACCTACTTCACTTACACTTCGGTTTCCCTCCTCTGTTGAAATTGTTCAAGGGCACCAGTATCCTCCAACTTGCCAAATCTACTGGTCCATGGTTCATTCTCTTACTCTGTCTCTCAGCAACATTTGACTGCTAACAACTCCCTTTTTAAAATATATTTTTTTAGATCTTAACTCCAGTGATACCAGATTCTCCCATGTTCCTTTGTCTTGTTGACTGTTATTCTCTTCAGCCTTATGTCTCATACTGGAATCCTCTAGTTTGGCCCTCTTCTCTACACTCACTCTCTTGGTTATTTAACCTAGTTCAGGGCTTTATATCCATCTACATGCTGATGACTTTCAATCTGTTCTCTTCAGCTCTATAGGACTCTTCTTTGAATGTTAGGCTCAAACATAACTGCCTACTTGACCTGTCCATTTGGGGCCACTAGGCACCAAAAACTCAGTATGTCTAAACTGATTGCTGTTCCTACCAAACACCACACACACACACACACACACACACACACACACACACACACACTTATTCCTTTCCTAATCTTTCCTAACTTTAGAGAAAGGAACCACTAATCACCTAGCTTGTCACAAAAAAAAATTGTTATTCTTTTAAATAAAATTTTAAATACTCACCTGAGGATATACTTTCCTTATTGATTTTGAGAAAGAGAAGAGAGAAAAAAACATTGATCAGTTGCCTCTCATACATGTTCCAACTGGAGATGGAAACTGAAGCCTAGGGAAACATACCTAATACTGTACTTTGGATTTAGGAGTTTAGGGGCATTCTATTCATAGTCACATGGCCTTAAGGTTCTATGATCTCTCTATATCTCTTTGTGGTCCCTGTGACCCTGTTTTCTCTCTATCTCTCTCTTTCTGTGTGTGTGTGTGTGTGTGTGTTCTTCCAGTGGTCCCATGCGCTTACTATAGCTGCTTGCTCTCCTGATACTTGTGTTTTGACTCTGACATATATCCTCAGTATAGGTCTATATTTTGCACTGCAGGTGTGTGTTTCATCATTAATGTGTTTTTATTACAGCATGCATTCCTGTTGTGGGGATATGATCTTGTGACTGTGTCTTTTTCATTATAGCTTATAGTCATATATGATCATATTTGTTGTCCCAGGGGTTAGAAGCAAAATAGGATTTTCACTACTTCATGTTCTCACTTCTAGTTTACATTTGTATCTGATCATACATATGTCTTGGGCTGAGTGTGATGTGTTTACTCTTTCTCTAGGAACTGTTCTTGAGTGTGGATCAACACCTGTCACTACGTGTCCAACTAACTCCAGAGCATCCAAAGGTATCATGACATGGCTTTTACCAATCAATGCTGTAAGTCTGGAGAGTGGTTTCTTTGCTGGTCACTCAGAGGGGAAACCTCCTCAGACCAGTGAAGCTATCTCTAAAGGTCTGAGGGATCCAACAGTTCTTGACTAGTTTTTGGTACTGGAACATCTCACACCAGTTAATGCTGTTCCCAGGAGCTTCTGGGAATCTAGCAAAAGACTGAGCTTCCAATAACAAGCTCAGGGGGCACCAGAGGACCCAGCAAGACTTTCAAGGGCAAAGGTAATATGAGGAGTCAAATGGACCCAGAGAGGTCAGGAGAGGTCACAGGCCTGGGGGTAGATGGTACTGAGTGGCAGAAGTTACAGGCCTGAGCAATGAGGGGCAAGTTGAACAATATACACCAGAGGAGAAGGGTAATGAAAAAAGACATGTTAAGGATGGGAACTGAGGGATAAAGTAAGGAACATAGTGGTGAAAATGAAGGAAATGTATCAGAGATGGTAGACACGTGAGAGGTGCAGAGGGCAGAGATGGGGGACTTAGGGATATCTCTTACCACTAAAGGCATAGGTGGCACCATGTTTGTCAGACAGCAGGGCAGACAAGACTACATCTGAGTGACAGCGTGCCTCCTTATAGCCATGGTGGGTACCATTTCCATGGCCTGTCCTGTTCCTGTGTCCATGGCCTTGAGTAAAAATAGGCAAAGGGAAACAAAAACAGAGGCCAGATGTCAAAATGAAATCTGAGGTGAAGAGATGATTGAGGTTAATGGGTGTCGGCTTTCAACAGATGAGGACAACTGGGAAGAGCCAGAATAGAAATGGGGCTGGGCAAGGGCCAAGGTCTTATACCACAAAGGTAAGGTGGGGCTGGGGCTTTCTCACCTCTGCCAGGGCAGGGCATAAAGTAGTCTCGGACATCCAGAGGGTACTTCGGAAGCACCTCTCCCGTGACAGGGTTGAAGCGTAGGAATTGGTTACCCCGGAAGCAGAAGTAGCGGCCAATCCATCGAATGGCAGAAGAGCAGTTCCCAACAGCTGGCCAGTCACGTTTCTTTTTGGTTTTTGTAGCCAAGTCCCAGAACCATGTGTGGTTACCTTTGTCCAATCAATCAACAAGCATTTGGTGAGGCCAGCCTGTTCCCTCCTTTATGCTTGTACTGGGTTCCAGGGTGGACCAAACATGGTCCTGGCTACATGAAGCTCACAGCCCAGCAGGGAAATAGTTGAAGGGAATGATCATATAGTAAAATTCCAAAGCAAAGTGCACATGACCAGCTCAGCAAGGGCAGTGGGAAGAGTTAGGGAAAAATTCCCAGAGGTGATACTTAAACTAAAATCTGATGCAGGAGTTATAAGGCAGACAGGAGGAGGAGACAGACCTCCAGATAGAGGAAAGCCTGAAGCACGAAGGAAATTGGGTGTTCAGGGAAAAGCATGGAGCTTCAAGATAAGGATATGATGAGAGTCAAGGCTGGAGGGTCAATAGGGGCTTGATCGTGAAGAACCTTGTATGTAAGACTAAGGAACATAGATTTGTCTGAAGGGTCATTGGGAACAATGAGGAATTTGTAGTAGAATTATACCCAGTTATCTTCCCTAGGATAACTTCCTCTACTTGACCTTTAGATCCTAACTGACCTATTTCATTCCTTCCTTGGGGAGCCATATAGTGAATCCACCACCACCACCACCGTTCCTACCACTACCTCTGTCACCACCAACCCACCATTGCTCCAGCCTCTCTCATTCCGGACTGACCTTGGAAGAAGAGGATGCCCTCACTGTTGCATTCTCCACGGTGACATTCCACAGCTGCATCCACTGGGGATGGGATTCCAGGAAACTCATCTTGGAGCAACTTTGGGTATTCCTCCTCTTTCTCCGTAGGAGGGTACACCCAGACTTTGTCCCCCTGCATACAAAAGCACTCTGTATTGAACTATGCTCCCCACATTCTGCCATCCTATATTTACACACAGCATCTTTGATCTGTTGTACTTACACAATATCCTCCTGCAGCCCCACACACCTCCAGTCTATGTGTAGATGGACTGTCCCCAGACCCATCACTATTACTATAACACACACATCTGGATTTGTACAACAGACACTCCCATGGCACACTTACTTGTAACACCATTAGTGTTGGAAAACATCCAAAAATAGTGATCTTGTAACCACTCATCTATGTATACATGCATTTGTTCATTTGTCTATTTATTCATTCATTTATTAATTCAAGAATGACCACAGATATAGGGGGTGAAGACATGACAAGCCTCTGTCTCTGCCTTCAAGGAGTTCCCTGTACAAATGCAGAAAAGATCCACCATCTGAGCCATGCAGCCACCAAGGTGGATGTGAAATGCACTGGGAATATAGGGAGAATGCCTGATCTACCTAGAGAATTCCTGGAAAACTTCACAAAGGAGGACACATTTGGGCCAAGAATTGAAAACTGAGCAGGAATTTTCCAGGTACACAAGTGTGAAAAGGGGATCCCCAGCAGAGGGAGCAGCATATACAGAGCATGCTCAGAGAAATACATGTAGTATCATGAGTCTAGTACAGTGAATGTGGTGGGGATGGGAAATAAACCTGAAAAGATAACCAAAGGCCACATCCTGAGACTGACATACACCTGGCTGTGGTGATGCCATTTACTGAAATAGGGAACATAGGAGGAGGGGGTCCCTGTGTAAGAAAGATACTAAGTTTAGTTTGGGTGATGTATGTATGGAATATGTAAGTTAAAGATGTCTACCATGAAATTGGAAAGACATGCCTGGGGCTCCAGGGAGAAATCCAGATCTGGTGTCCACAACAGACTCCTCAAAGCCATGTCATTAGTATACATCACCAAGGGAGAGTGTATGGGAGAGTTGGGATGGATCTCCGAGGAACATTTTAGGACTAGCTAAGGATAAGAATCCTGAGAAAGAGCAGGAAAAGAAACAGGAGGGAAAATAAAGCTGCCAGTGAGGCCCACGCCAACCTCACAGCACTTTGTGCAAGTGAGAAGATACCCTTTCCTCTGAGCAGACACAGCCTGGGCCAGGGCACATGACTTGGTGAGCACAGTAGGCTGGATTTCATCCGTCACTCACCCCCTAGGCTGCATTTCAGCCTCTGAGTTTCACCTGTCATGCGATTGTGTTGGGTACAACCTAGCCACCATATGAAGAGGAACAGATGCAGGGTTATGGAAGCCAAGGGAAGAAATTGCCATGAAGGAAATGATGGCCAAGACTGTGAGGAGTGGCAAAGAGGTCTGGACAAAAATCAAAACTAAAAACTAGTCTTGGATATAGTACCTTCCAAACTCACATGCACACACTGTCTTAGCCTGAGCTTTTCCAGGGAGGGAAGGCACAGGGGGAGGAAACCTGGAAATTATTGGTAAGGGCTGTTTGCCAGGGCCACTTGTGGGAAGTCTTCCATGTAGATTCCAGCACTTTCTGGCCCAGCCCTGACCTTGACCCAGCAGTACCTTGATCACGAAGACACTGTCGTGACCAAGGCGAAAGGCAGCATCCACGGAGCTGGTCTTCCACTTCTCTGAAATCAACTCCCGGGCCCAGTGATGAGCTGTCCACATGTACTCCCCTGAAAAATGCACTCACTGAGAGACCAAGAACAATGTTTTGGTCTACTAAGACAGTTACAGAGAAGCTGTGGGCGATATTCTCAGGTAATTCCTCAGATCTTCCATAGGTAGATACCCCCTTGGTGAAGAGGACCAAGTCTGAGGTCTCAAATGCTCCAATCCCAGCCTCTCCTACCTTTAAAAAACAGCATGGTCCCATTTTCACTCATAGTAGTGGCATCAAAGCTCCAGCCATCTGAGCAGAGTTCTGAGGTGGAGGTGGGGAGATGACAAAGTAAAAGACCAGTCAGATGATAAAATGCAGAGACACAGACAGATAGACACACTCAGGGAGTCAGGGCCTCACCAAGCATGTCTGGGACCAGCTGGTTCCTATTCCCACCTTCAGCTCCACTCCCAGAGGCACCAGTCCTAGAGAGAAGGCAGCGAGAGGTCTTTCTTAGCTCCTGACCCCAAACTTGCCCAGGCCTAAAACCTGGCTCTGTCCAGCTCTATCCCAGACACCAGTCCTCCTTCCCCAGCATCAGCTTTACTCACGAAGTAACAGGGTGGGCAATGGCCAGAGACCAGCACAGGCCAAACAGCCCCAAGGCAACTAGTGTTCCCAGTGCTCGAGCCATGCTGAACTGGAGTGGCCACAGGACAGCTCTCGTCACCTGGCTGAACCCTCTTTATAGAGATGGCAACAGCACCACCCCACTTCCAAGCCTGCTGGGAATGAGCTATCTCTAAGGTTTAGGCCAATATTGGCTGATTACATCAGTGTAAATAAGGTCAGAGTCCAGGCAGAAATCTGAGTCCAAGACTAACTCTTCCCGGCAGGAGGCCCCATCCCCCTCCAATAACTTTTTAAAATATATATATATACTTTTTACTAGTGACCCAGTGCACGGATTCATGCACACTGAAAGGAAATTAATTAGAAGGTGGCCAGTGGGACGGGACTGTGTGAGATGGGCCAAACATGCCCTGGAGCCAATCTCTCTTAGTCCCTCCCTGGCATCTGCAGAGTGATGAGGGTCCCTCCAGCAGGTGGGGTCCCTCAGCCTGGCCTGTGGGGATCAGGCCAAAATCAGCTCTCCAATATCCCCTGAGGGGTCCTGGAGTGTGAGAGAGCACTCTGCAAAGTTGCTGTCATACAGGGTGTGGAATATAAATGCAAGTGTGCAGTAAACCAGACTCAGGGCCGACAGTGCCCCAGCAACAACAAAACCCACAGTCAAGGGGGAATCGTGCAGTCCCACAAGGAATCGGGCTCCCTCCTCTCTGGTTTTGGGGTGCATCACCCAAGAACCTTCGTTGCCAAGTCACTGCAGCTCAGCAGCGACTTTATTGAGCATCTGCCCCCTGGTGGTCAGTGCATGCCATAGCAACTGGTCAGATGGTGGGAGGGACACTTAGCATATTAGCCTTTTATATATGAAGACTGACTTCAGAGGGAATCCAAGATGGCCATATAGGTAAACACCTATACTGCTGCCTCGCACAACAATCTCAAAACTACAACTAAAAGACAGAACAGACATCATCCAGAACCACAGGAAAGCTGGCTGAGTGGAAATTATACAACTAGAAAGAAAGAGAGGGGCTCACGGAGACCCAGAGGAGTGGCAAAAAGCTGAGATATGGAAATGCATGCATGGAGAGAGCAGGTGCCAGAGTACTTGGCTGGCTCTCTCTGGTGTGAGGGAGACAGAGACTCCCAACTGCATTGAACCCCTTATCCTATGACACTAAACCCCAGGTCCAGCCGAAACTCTTATGGGGGGAGTTTGGATTGTGAAAAGGGAGAAGTGCATGGAAATTTAGGGGAGTCACAAAAGGGCAAAAGTCTGGTGGTGCACACAGCACTGCGCCCAGAAGACTGACTGCTGATTGTGCCCCTGGCTTTTGCGAGTGGGCGGGAGAGAGAGCCTCCCAGCTGTGCCACTTTTAACTCCACTAAACCCCAGTTTCGGGTGAAACTCTGGGAACCCAGACTCATATGGTCCCGGAGCACAGGGGAGTCGGAAAGGTAGTGGTCTAGAGGCACTGCAAGAGAGCGCACATGCACAGGGACCGCTCCAGTGATTACCCAGTCACGTGAGACTCGGGGGCCGTGGAGGGTGGGGCCGACTGGAAGGCAAGGTGGTCTCTTAAGCCCTGAGGCTCAACCCATCCCAAGCTCAACAGAGAGGCTTTTGCAGTTTTGCAAGTCTTGTATCATAAGGCTGAATCCAACACAGAAGTTCTCCCAGCATAGTGAAAATGCCGAGACAAAGGAAGACATCACAAACAAAAGAAATGAAGGAAAACAAATGACTGGATATAGAGTTCAAAACCATGGTTATAAGGTTTTTCAAGAATATCCTAGAAAAGATGGATAAATTTAGTGAGACGCAAGAGGAGATGAAAAAGGACCAACTAGAGATGAAAAAGGACCAACTAGAGATGGAAAAGGACCAACTAGAGATGGAAAAGGACCAACTAGAAATTAAACATACATTGACTGGAATAAAAAATATTTATATAGAGACCTAACAGCAGACTAGAGGAAGGCAAGAATCAAGTCAAATATTTAAAATATAGAATCAGAAAACACTCACCTAGAAAAGCAAGAAGAAAAAAGAATCCAAAAATTTGAAGATAGTATCAGGAGACTCTGGGACAACTTTAAGTGTACCAATATCAGAACTGTGGGGATGCCAGAAGAAGAGAGCAAGATACTGAAAACCTATTTAAAGAAATAATGACTGAAAACTTCCCACATCCGGTAAAGGAAATAGACTTACAAGTCCAGGAAGCACAAAGAATCCCATATAAAAGGAATCCAAAGAGGACTACACCAAGATACATCATAATTAAAATCCCAAGAGCAAAAGACAAGAGAGAATATTAAAACCAGCAAGAAAAAAACAGCTAATTACCTACAAGGGAGCACCCATACAGGTGTCAGCTGATTTCTCAACAGAAACTATGCAGGCCAGATGGGAGTGGCAAGAAATATTCAACATGATGAATAACAAGAACCTACAACCAAGAATACTCTATCCAGCAAAGCTATCATTCAGAATTGAAGGCCAGATAAAGAGCTTCACAGATAAGAAAAAGCTAAAGGAGTTCATCAACTCCAAACCAGGATTATATCAAATGCTGAAAGGTATTCTTTAAGAAGAGGAAGAGAAAACAGTAAAGGTAAAAATTATGAACAAATACATAGCTATCAACAAGTGAATCTAAAAATTAAATGAATTAAAAACTTGATGAACAGAATAAACTGTGAATATAATAGAATCAGGAGCACAGAAAGGGAGTGGACTGATAATTCTCAGGGGGAAAGGGCTGAGGGGAGTGCAGGGAGAGACTGGACAAAAATCATACACCTATGGATGAGGTCAATGGGAGGGAGGTAAGGGTAGAGGGAGGTGTGGGAGCCGGGTGAAGGGGAGCTATGGAGGGGAAAAAGAGAAACAAATGTAATAATCTGAATAAAGTTATTATAATTTTGGGGAAAAAATAAAATAAAATAAAAAGATTGATTTCAGAGAAGAAGGAAAAGGGAGAGATAGAAACATCAATGATGAGAGAGAATCATTGATTGGTTGCCTCCTGCACACCCCCTACTGGGAATCAAGCCTGCAACCTGGGCTTGTACCCTTGACAGGAATCAAAACTGGGGCCTTCAGTCCACAGGCTGATCCTCTATCCACTGAGCCAAGCCAGCTAGGGCTTCAATGACTTTTGAGCAGTGACTAGCCCACGCCACTGATGCCCAGTTGTGACTCTCATCCTCTTGATCTTAAGGTTGCCCATAAGATCAAGGAAGTGGGTAGATTGACTGAAGATCACCTTTTGTGTTTAGATTTGCCTCTATAATGGGGAGGAGAGAAGAGGAGGACACTAACATTTTTGTGTACTGGGTGTCAAGCCCTGCTCCAAGACAGCTAAAGACACTGATACTTATATATACTTAGCAAGCACACATACACAAACCTACTTAGAAACACTCAGAGAACAGCTATTTCCAATATCCACTAAAGGCTTTGCTGGGGCATTTCCAAGCATTATAAGCCTTTTTCCCCCCTCCCTTTTCTTTCTTTTTCTTTTATTTTCTGTGCCCCAAACACGAAACAGCTCTGGCTACCAAGACAGGCAACAAGCTAGAATGAACTAAGGACTTTACATCTGCTTTGCCCCTGACTAATATAAGAGCACCACCACCAAACAAGTATCTCCTTGCTTTTTGGGTCTTCAGCTTTGACCTTGAGAAGTCATTAAGATTTCACCATCAATGTCCAAGTCTCAGACCGGCCCCACTCCCATTGGCAAAGAACTTTACAAAAAATCAATGGGTGGGAAGGGGATGATCATAATGGGACAGGAAACGTTTCTCTTTCAGAGAGCACTGCTAGTAAATTACTCTTTTTTGGTACTTTTCACAATAAGGGAAAAGTGCTTTATTTGCCCATCTTAGAATAAATAGAACTGTCATGGTTTCACAATATTTACTGCAGATTCTTGCTATCTTCTCAATGAAGCCCTTCATGACCACCTTATCCAGCCATTTCAAACCCATGTTTGTTTCCTTTATGTCACTTATTAAAATTTGAAATTATTTTATCTGTCTCTTTGCATACTATTACATTCTCTCCACCACAAATAGTACCTGGCATATAATAGGTGCTTGTAATATTTGTTGAATGAAAAAAAAATGGATTTCAAGCACTGACTAGTGTTGCAGCCAAATTTCTGGCAATTTTCCTCCTGGGGGAAGGGGAAATATCAGGGCCTGGGCAGGGGTTGTTATGATGGAAGGCATATTGTGATTGAGGGGGTCATAGGTTTCCTTGTCACTGTCCTTCATCTTTGGTTTAGTTTCTCTTTCCTGTGCACATGTTGGCCATCCTGGTTCTGGTCACCGGGTTCAGTGTCTCAGCCCCACATCCCTCTCTTCCTCTAGTCCTGGGAACTCACCTGGGATCTCTAGGGCCTACTATCTTCAGTAGTCCCCAGGGCCTCTCCCAAAGCCTGCCCCATTCCCATCTGAGACTCCCTGCTGAGGCCAAAGACATTTAAATATAAGCAGATCAGCTATGGGCCAGGCTGACTGGTTCCAGGACCCTATTTCCTTAGTCCAACCTGACAGGGTCCTGATCCCTCTCAGATGGCCCTGTGCCACCCTGCCATTGCCCTCTACAACCTTAGCAAAGGTCTCACATCCCTTTTGTACTCTGCAAAGGCTACCCCAACGGGAAAACAAAGATTTCTGGGACCTCTGGAACATGTCAGCGGCCTCTGCCATCGCGCTCAGTGTCCTCTCCAGACTTACAAATGTGCCTTGTTAGCCTCATCCCTCCCCACAGGTTAGTGGACAAAGCGGGACTCGCCTAGCCCTTACAGTACGGGCAATCCCATGGCTCCTATGGCAGATGCCTAACACCCACTCTCTCCCCTCTGCAGGTTCACCCTGGCCGGACCTGCTCCACCCTGGCAACTGGGCATGGGGCCCTGGAAACTGCTACTCCCAGGCTCCCCTTTACCTCTTCTTTTACTCTCAGCCTCTAAAATCTTGTAGAACTTTCCTGGGACTCTCCCTCCTGAGCCCCTTGCACCAGCAACACCCTCAGCAACTGTTTTTAGCTCCAGAATGGTGTCTGTGTGTCTTACAGCTTTCACTGAGGCTCCCTTGGGAGATGGAAGCTTTCACACTGAATCACTAACAGCCCCTCCCCTCCCCCAAAAAATAAACACAGAGTGAGGGTCTTCAGTAGTTAGTTCATTAAGGCCCTGCTCTGGCCTGGCACGGCTCTGCAAGGGGAGAAAGCATATGCACTGGATGACGGGTTTTCCACTTGGCCTCTTTTCCACACAGCTCCGGTCCCCTCACCCCCGAACTACCGCAGAAGAGGGCTTTATGTTCTCTTTTCACTGTTTCCTAAATCGCTTGTCTACCCTAAGATGGCTTAGGGTATGGGAGACTTCCTGCCCAACCCAGGAGTAGTTCAGCAGATACTTCTGCAAGGCAGGCAGCTCAGGGGAAAGCTCAAGTTCTGAGCAGGAGCCTAGAGGCAGAGGACTACCCATTTGGAAACCAAGTTGTGGATATGTTGTCCATCTGGTGCTGGTCACAGGGCACAAGGAACTCTTCTCAGAGGATCCAAGATATAGCTGGCCTTGCTTCTCTTCTTGGTTGAGGTGGAATTTATTCTTGTCCTGGAGCCCTTCCCAGCTCTCTGACCTGAGCTGAAGAGAAAGTGACTGTCCTCTCTCGGTCCTGAGCGCCCCCTGAAGGCTGCAGGTGTCAGTGCGCTCCCACTCTTCAACCAGGGAGAGAGCCCAGGAGTTTTTCCTCCCAGAAACTGGCTCTCATCTTCTCCTTCCCACGCTCCTCTCAGTAGCACAACCTTCTCCTCAGCAAATCTCTGCTGCCCAGGGTGGGTCGGGGGCCTTCGGTCTCTTGTTTTGATTTTCTGGGGAATTCAAGGCCTGAAAAATCCAACTGTCTGCTTTTCCATGTAGTCTTCTCAGTCCTCCTGACCGGTAATTTTCTGCTTCCCTACATGGACAGAGCTTCCTCTTGCATTGCCAAACCCCCATATAAGCTGGGTCCACTGTGCCTTGGAATGGCCACGTCCAGCCTGCCCTGCTGCTGATCCGCACTCTGACCCCAGTCATTTCCCCTGACCCTCTCAATGCTGGTGTACTGGGCCTGCTGCACCGGCTGTGTGCTCCAGGAAGCAGAGATTGGACCCATCCTTTTCCCAAACTGAGAGAGCTTAGGGGTAAAGTTCCAGGCACCAAAAAGAGGTTACTGCTCCCAAATGAGTCCTCCAACATGTGCATTTTTACTGGCTGTCTATAATGGGCTTTCCTACATCATCCCATTCTTGCTTCTGTATGAATAAAACATTATAATAACCAGTGACCCAGTGCACAGATTCATGCGCAAAGGAAATAAATTAGGTGGCTGTCAGGGCAGGACTGTGTGAGATGGGCCAGATGCACCCTGGAGCCAACTTCCCTCAGTCCTTCCCTGGCATCTGTGGAGTGAGAGGGGTCCCTCTGGTAGGTGAGGTCCCTCAGCCTGGCCTGCGGGGTCGGGCCAAAACTGGCTCTCTAACATCCCCTGAGGGTTCCTGGAGTGTAACAGGGCACTCTGCTGTCATACAGGGTGTGGAACGCAAATGCAAGTGTGCAGTAAACCAAATTTGGGGCCGACAGTGCCCCAGCAACAACATAACCCATGGCCAAAGGTGGAATTATGCAGCCCCGTGAGCAATGAGGCTCCCTTCTCTCTGGTTTTGGGATGCATCACCCAAGAACCACCGCTGCCAAGTCACTGCAGCTCAGCAGCTCCTGCGTTGAGCACTTGATCCCTCATGGTCAGTGTGCATCATAGCAACCGGTCAGATGGTCAGACACTTAGCATATTAGCCTTATATATAGATTTGCTCATATCTATGGGCACATGCATGTGCCTGGCACTGTGCTAAGCACTTAATAGGGATTATCTCATTACTAGTAAATCACACATATATACACACACATACATATAACATTAGTCCCACTTTACAAATAAGGACAGTCACTGCCATTAGGTATGTTAGCCAAGTGCTACTGTTATCAAGTGGTAGAGCCATGATGAAGCTCTGCTGCCTGACTCCTAGGAGTGCGCTCTGTCCTGTCGAGGCGTGTGCTAGTACATGTTTCATAGACATGTACACTCCAGAATGTTAAAGGGCTGGTTTGTAGCATTTGTTACTTTCTATGGTGTAAATATCACAGCCATCTTCAAGCTACCAATAAGACATCCAAATGTGCAGTTGAAAGAAAAAGTAGCATAGTAACATGCCACTTCTGATACAGTATTTCTACCAGGCAGACCCCACAGATGTAAATAAGCTCAAGAGCACAGATCAGAGTCAAGTGCAGCAAAATAATTAGGAAGTGATGAGTTTTGAGTATTTATTATCTTTTACTTTTGTTGTTATTGTTAATCCCCACCTCAGGATATTTTCCCATTGATTTTTAGAAACAGTGGAAAGGAGATAGGGAGGGAGAGGAGAGAACATCAATGTGAGAGACACACATTGATTGGTTGCCTTCTACATGTGTCCTGTTTGGGGCCAGGGATGAACCTGCAACCCAGGTATATGCCCTTCACTAGGAATCAAACCCAAGACCCTTTGGTGTGCAGACCAACATACTAACCACTGAGCCACAAGAGCCAGGGCTAGTATCTTTGACTTTAACAAAATGTATTTAAGTTTACATAACTCAATTTTTAATAATGGCTGGTTTTCAACCAGCTGTCACAATTCCTGAAAATGCGATGAGCTCTCATAAGCCAGTACAAACCAGCTTCAGCACCCCACTGTCCACCACACTGCTTTAATGAACAGGACTGGATTTTATCTGATTTATTCACTTCTATATCTTTAGTACTTAGCACAATGCCTGAAACACTGTATGTATTTAATGAGTATTGAATCTTGTTATTCCTACTTCCTAATTAGACCTAAAATCTGTTCACCTTTCCCTGCCTCCCTCAGAGTGCAACAGCCTTGTCTCTCTGTTTTGCATTCTCCTCTACAATTCTTTCTTTGTAGCAACCACGATCATTTTCAAAAGCATATCTAAAACCACCTTATACTCCTACTTAAAAGACTTCTTTCTTGGCTGAAACCGGTTTGGCTCAGTGGATAGGGCATCAGCCTGCAGATTGAAAGGTCCCAGATTTGATTCCCATAAAGGGCATGTACCTTGGTTTCGGGCACATCCTAGTAGGGGGTGTGCAAGAGGCAACTGATCAATGTTTCTAACTCTCTATCCCTCTCTTCCTCTCTGTAAAAAATCAATAATAATAAAAGTTTTTTTAAAAAGACTTCTTGAAGATAAAAGCCAGTTTTAATTCTACAAACCAGAGGATACCACTATTCACATCTTATCTATTCCAGCCTCTTTTTCTATTCTTACAACATCCTTTTTAAAATGAAGATATGAGCCCTAACCAGTTTGGCTCAGTGAATAGAGTGTAGGCCTGTAGACTGAGTCTCAAGTTCGATTCCAGTCAAGGGCATGTACCTTGGTGTGCAGACACCAGTAGGGGGTGGGTAGGAGACAGCTAGAGAGTGTGCAGCAGGCAGCTGATAGATGTTTCTAACTCTCTATTCCTCTCCCTTCCTCTCTTTAAAAATTCAATAAAAATATTTTAAAAAATAAAATGAAGATATGATTTTATAAAACTTGATTGTCTTAACAGTGTATTTCAGATAGTATTTTTAAAGGGTACATACAATTCCATTATATGTTTAAGCAAAACTTTATACCAGTATAACCATTTCTTGTAGATGGACATTTAGACTTGGTTGGGGGAAACAGGTATTTTCCTATTTTAAAAGAAAAGCTGTAATAAACATGTGTGCATGCACTTTTTTGTGCTTTTGCCCAACTTTTCTTGGAAAATATTTCTACAACTGGTCTCACATAGGTGGTTTTAAGATATCCACGCTCTTCAAAAGGAGTTTAGAGATGTTCAATTTTCTTATGCTTTTCATCTTCACTTTTTTCCCCACCTCACAGAGTCACTGTCTAGCTGCCAGTTCATCCCATTAGGCGTCATTTCATCCTTATCACTTAAACTTTTCCACGGTTTACTGTTATACTCCAAATCATTCCAAACTCTTGAGTTAAATGATCCACGCTCAGCCTGTCTCCAAACAGGTTGCTTTTCTTATTCCACTCTCCTTCCTCTCTAATCACTCTGGCGTTCTTTCAGGCCTTTCAATACCCAGATCTTGATCCCTTGGAACCTTTGTAAATCTCTACCTCCTTTTTGTTGTTGCTTTTTTAGCTCATACAAAGGCAATTTATTAACAGAAACCGATCATTTGAAGTCCTGTTCACAGTGGCCTAGGTGATCTGCCTTCCTGTGGGTGCTGTTGGAGCAGATGAGTGACATCTTCAATCTGTCATCTTTATACCTAGTGGGCAAGGGCTCTAAGAGCTGATTGGACTCCTGGTCCAGGGGATCCTAGTCCTATTTCCTCCTGTGGCCTGAAGTTCGATGTGGAGGGCAGTGATGCCCAGCTCCTTGCACCTCTGGGCCACACCCTGGGTAGCCAACAGGGTGGCATATGGAGAGGACTCATCTCGGTCAGCCTTTACCTTCATCCCACCAGTCACATGGCAGATGGTGTCCTTGCCAGAAAGATCGGTGACATGGACAAAAGTGTCATGAAAGTATGTAAAGATGTGGCAGACACCAAATACATTTTCTCCTTCAGCCACCTAAGACCTGTTCTTCCTCCTTTTCCTCCCCTTGCGAGGTGCCATTTCTACACATCTTCTCCAGACTCCGCCATTATAGAGCTCTAGCTCTTCTTATCACAGCTAGTTCCCTCCCCGCCCTGTCTCCCCCAACTTGCAGGTCACTGTTCCAGGAGGCTCTCCTTGCCCACCCTCCTTAACACCATATCTTTTATATTACTTATTGCATCCTATTCCTTCCTGGCTTTAACACAGCTGTCATTGCACATTTAGTTCCATGTGTTTACTTGGTCGCCTGCCTTTCCCAGTAAATTATAAGCACCAGGCTGGGTGCAGGGAGCAGAATGAGTAAGTGCTGCAACTTACCAGTTAGAAGTACAACAGCGACAGGTGCAGGTCTGGGCTCTGCTCTTCATCAGCAATATGCCCTATTTCTCCGAGCCTCAGCCTTTTGTAGAGAGAGAATCATAGTCCCCACCCCCCAATCAGAGTGCTGGTTGTAATTAGCTCTGGAATTAGCAGCCAAACCCTGGCAGACTAGAGCTCAGGAGTTGGTGCTAGAACCCTCATTCCAATATGGGGAAAGGGCAGCATTCTTGGAATGGAGAGCAGGAGGATAGAACAGGGCTCCAGAACTTCTGGACCAAGCTCTAAAATTACCCATGGAGCCTCCCAGAGCCAGCTTCCACCTCAGCCAGGCCCAGGTCTCCAACCCAGGCCTGGGCATCAAGGATTGCTGTTGTACCCGACTGTTCTTCCTGCAGGCACTGGCTGTGTTCAGGGCAAGGACCATTTTCCCAGGCTTCTCTCAGCACCAGGGCAGGGAGACACAGGACATACTATTTCTGCAGAAGCTGTAGGGCCTGGGATGGGGATTTGGCAGGTGGCTCAGGATCCAGGGGTTCACTGTCCTTTGCTCTCCCCCCTCCTGAAGCTTTAAAACACCAGGACCCATTTAGGAATCTGGGTGCCATGCCTGCCTGCTTGGCTATTTTTTAGTCAGGAACTAGTCCCACCATATCATCCCCTCACAGTCCCACTCCACAAGAAAGCAACCAAACCACGTGGCGAACACATTTATTTAATATGGGGGTGGGGGTATTGCTGTCTCTGTCAGTGTGTATGGGTGGTAGGGAGACAACCAGAGGGACTTCTGCCCTGGAGTAAGAGGCTGTTCTGGCCCCAGGCTGGGATTGGGAGCAGACTGAGGGGACAGGGGAGGTGTGTAAAGGGGGAGGGTGAAGCTCTGCACACGTCCTCGGAACCACAGTCCAGGCCCACCCAGTCACCAAAGCAAGAACCGAATAAATAAAGTGCAACCGTGGGGGTGGGAGACGGGGAGAGGGAGGGCACCGGGCGCACCCACGCCCACAGCCCACATTCAGTGCTGCCAGGTCTGGCCCAGCTGCGGGCCAGATACTCCTGTCCAATCACCCCTATGTCCGTCCCTCCATGAGCCAGGCAGGGCCCCTGTGCAGCTACTGGAGGTAGCGATAAGCCTTAAAGCAGTGGTTGCCAGCATCGGCCACCACCACATGGCCATCCGAGGTCAGTGCCAGGCCCTGTGGGCCGTACAGTGGCTCTGCAGATGTGTTGATGTAGGACAGGAAGGAGCCAGAGCTGTCGAATACCTGGGGAATGGGTGGAGAATGAGGGAGAGCTGAGATCAGGCTGGTGATATGCATATTGGGGGGAAGGAGTGTGTGCATGGAGAACAGCAGAAAACCTCACCTTCATGCCATCCCTGGGCCTTACTCACCTGGATGCGGCTGTTGCCCCAGTCAGCTACGATGATGTTCCCATTGGAGTCCACAGCTACTCCCGTGGGAGCATTGAACTGCCCGTTGCCCTCACCATGGGAGCCAAACTTGAAGAGGAACTCTCCGTCGGCACTGTATACCTGGCAGGGCAAAGGCTGGGGACTGGGGACCTGGCCTCAGACAGAGGCCAGGGCCTTGGAGGAGAGTGGGGGAAGTCCCAGGGTTGAGAACCCCTAGGTCTGCAGCTACAGCTCAGTTCTTTCCAGGCTTCCCATCCATGTACCCCACTGCTACTGGACATCTCCCTCAGACATATCAAATCTAACAGTCCATTTTTCCAGGAAAGCAGTTTTGACTTCTCTTTAAGTGATTGGCAACATCCATTTGGCCATGAGTCATTGTCGACTGCATCATCTCCTCTGCTTGACACAATCGTTGATTCTACCCCAAGTCTGTATCATTCATATATATATATATGATATTTTATCATATGTATTTTTTTTCACAGAAATGGCCCTTATCTGGATTATTGCAAAGGTAGATCTTCCTGCCTCTATCTTGCCCCAGCCAGAGTGATCTAAGACACACAGGATTATATCACCCAACCTGTCTGCAATCCTCAGTAACTCCCAGGCCTCTTAGGAAGAGATCAAGCTCTTAAAGGCCACACAAGACTCATCCCTGCAAACCCAATCTGAACTACCTGTAGTTTCTTGAACACACCAAAGGGTTCCCACCTCCAGTTCTCGGCTCCTCTGGTCCCCTTTGCCTCAAATCGTCTTCTCCTTCTCTACCTTCTGGTTAATGCCCACTGGTGCTTTAGGTAATTCTCTCTCACTTGAGCCAAATGCTCCTGCTATGCCCTCACATTTCCCTACATTTCCTTATCACAGAATGTATCACATCAAATTGTAACATGCCAGGTAACTCTTCTTTTCTCTACTAGACTATAACTAAGAAGACAGGGAAAGTATTTGCTTGATTCATGACTGTATCCCCATCACTTCTAACAACATGTCTGGGTCAAAGTAGCCACACCATAAATGTTTACAGTGCAAATGAATGATCTGGGGGAAAGGGAAGGGAAGGGAAGACACTGACCTTTACTGAATGGTTATGGAAATCCGTCACTACAATCTCATTCTTGTTGTTCACAGCCACAAAATGGGGCCCTGAAAATATAAAGTGGTCTCTAGGGCAGTAGCTGGGATACTGGGGTGTGATACTGTGATGATAAAGCTGGGGTGTTAAGAGAGGGGTGGGGTCTCTAGGATGATGGTGCTAAAGCCCAATGAAGGCAGGGAGTTCTCTAGGGCCAAGACACAGGAGGAGGGGTCTTTAGAGTTGGGATTCTCTGGGGTTCTCTGGGACTGGGGAATCAGAATAGATGTTTGTCTTGTCTCTTCATACCTGCAAAGTGACGGTCAGTGGCTCCACGGCCCCCAAAACGGCCAACCAGCTTTCCATTGGGTTGGAAGGTGAAGACACAGCAAGACTTGTTGTCGACCACAATGATATGTCCATTACGGTCTACAGCCACCCCCTTGGGGCCCATGAGGCGGCCGGCTCCAATCTTGGTCTAGAAGGAGATGAGCATTAGGGTCTTTATCCTGACTGGTGGGGAGAACAGTCCAAGCCTGGCACCAAAGCAGAATCTTCGGCTAGGGATGGACCAATCCTAGCCCAACCACCAGGGGACACGAGAATAGTCACTTCAGCTGATTACCAGGGGTGCAAAGTGTAGTGACAATAACTTTCTCACCTTGAACTTGCCCTCAGGGGAGAAGATGCTGACCCAACGGTTGTCATAGTCTGCAACGATAATGTCTCCATTGGTGTCCACTGCCACACCTGTGGGGCGTTGCAGCTGTCCAGGTGAGCGCCCTCGGACCCCAAAGCGGAACTTGAACTGGCCTTCATTGGAGAAAACCTGGAGCACAGGACCAAGGGAGGGAGGGGAAGGAGGGGAGAGACTGTGGGCACAAAGGGAAGGGAGCAGGATCCTGAGGGAGGAGACCCCCATTCATTCAGTCATTCAGCAAGGACTAATGACACCATGTCAGGGCACAGAGAAGAATCAGACATGGCCACAGACCTAGCAGACATGCAGCAGAGGTGTGAATGGGACTGTATGAATATGAAAGGATTGAGGGGGAGTGATCAGGAAGAGTTCCAGAAGAAGATATCTGAGCTAATAGACAAAATGGATGCTGACTGACGAACCAAAGTTGGCAGAAGACAAGACATTTAAGCAGAGTGGACAGTGTGTAAAAGTCAGAGTCCAGCATGGGCCCTTTTCATTCATATACAACATAGGTCAGATTTTATCCTGGATGTAATGGGGATTCACTGAAAATATGTGGACAGGAGTGACAAGATGAGATTTGCTTTTGTGGGTATAAGAAGACATTTATTTGGTATTTGTACCCAGTGCCTGGTACAGAGCTCCTCAAAGCCTGGGTATTTCCTGAGTGACAGGATTGTCTTTTGTCTTTCATAAGGGCCCCTTTTGAGCTTAGGCAACTACAGTGACTTAGGGTGGGGACCACAGATAGTCTCAGGATGAAGCTGGTCATTAGAGAGACCAAATGATTAAAGGATTGGAATTTACAGCCCTATCCAACCTCTGGGAAAGGTGCGTGTGTGCACACACAAATTAAACTCTATGAAAACTCCTCAACAACAAGATTTGATAAGCTTATGGGTTGGTACTGAAAGGAGGGAGCACCCTACTTCCTCAGAGAAAGAAGTTCCTGAACTAGGGACTCTTCTGGACCTCACCCTCTGTATCTCTTCATCTAGCTGCTCATCTGTGTCCTTGATCAGATCCTTTACTGTAAACTGGTAAACCTAAGGAAATGTTTCTCTGAGTTCTATGAGCCTATCTAATTAATCAAACCTGAAGAGGGGGTTGTGGGACCTCCCAATTTATAGCAGGTTGGTCAATACCCGGGTGACAACCTGACTTGCAACTGGTGTCTGAGTGGGTGTAGTCTTATGGGACTGAGCCTTTAACCTCTGGGATGTGATACTATCTCCTGGTACATAGTTCAGAATTGAGTTAAATTAAAAAAACACATGATCAATGTCCACTGGAATTAGAGAACTATTTGGTAGTGTTTGAAAAAAAACACCTTGGAATTTGGAGTTAAGACTGGATGCTGGCCAAGTAGTCAGAGACTGCTGTGGCAGTCCAGGTATGAAATGATGATGGCTTGGACCAGGGCACTCTTAGAGGGCAGCAGATGGACTCAAGAGACATATACCATAGCAGGTAGATTCAGCAAACTTGGTAGTAGACAAGTACGGGAGGGAGGTGAAGGAAATGGACCAGTAGATAAGTGGGTTTAACATAGGGATGACAACTGTGTAAAAAACAGCCCCCTTCCATGGGGCTGACCAGGCAACCTTCCTCCTGGACAGAGTGAACCTTTCAACCTCTCTCACTCTTCTACCTCCTTGACCTCCTTTAATGCTCCTTTCCTCTACAGCTAAGCTTTCTTGCTTCTCCTCCTTTGCAACCAAGACATTACTCACTACTTACTGCATAAGTCCCACACACTGCTGTGTTATAGGCTCTGGGGACATAAGAGGAATCAGAGCCAGAAGTAGCCTTGGCTAACTCAAGTTCTGGGCCTTGAAGTTTATCCAGACCTGCTCCCTCCTTAGTGTATTGGGCCTCTGTCCTCACCCATCCCCTTCTCTCAGGCCTGCAGGGCTGTTTGAACTGGTTCCACCAGGAGATATCACTCCCTCCTAATGTAGACCTTCTATTATGCCCTCATCCCTTCTGCTCTAGTCCCTGCAGTGGGTCAGCACTTCCTAGCATGAGAAGGAAAGGACCATGGACTGGGGAGCTGATGGAAGACTAAAAGGTTCTCCCAGATCAGCAGTGAGATTATGTATGTGCCTTCTCCAGTCTGAGAAGCTCAATTTCCAGCTCAAAACTCAGAGGCTTGTAGGGTGTGGGGGAAGTCTCACTCTTCCTGTCCTATCCTATCCCACCCCTTATATCTGGCCAACGCCTATTCATCTTTCAGTTCTCAGAATTTCCAGGCCACTTCTCCAGAGAAGCCTTTAACAACCAACTCCATCCCCTGAATCCATGTATACACACAGTTAGGTCTCTGTGATACATGCTTTATAGTTCTGGTCATAATAACTATCGCTTCTGTAACTAAATATCTTTGTCCCCTTCTGAGAAAGTCCCAGGTGGGGCAGGAACTGTGTCTGTTCTTTGTTGCTGCATTTGTAGATAAAGCAACTGGCACATGATAGACATTCAACAAATCAATGAATTCCCCAGCTCAATCTCGGGTCACAGCTAGACATCTCCACTTGAATGACACATAGCAATCTCAAACTCAACACATACAAAAGGGAAATCATCAACTTATATCTAGATCTGCTCCTGAATGGCAACACCACCAACCCAGTGCACCAAGTCCTGCCATTCCTGAGCCCTCCCTCTCCCTTGACATCTGATGTCTCATCAAAACCTGCCATATTTGTTTCCTGAACATCTCTGGAATCTGCTGGTACTCTAGTTTGGTCTTTTACATCTCTCTGCTGTATCACAGTAGCACTAAGTAACTTTGGGATCTGAGCCTAGTAAAACAACGTTAAACAAGCCAGTGATTCTGGTAAAGTCTGAAAGTGTTTATAGCAAAAGGTTGAGGAGCTCAGAGGAGAATGTGATTAATATTCTGCCTGAAGGAAATGAGCTGATAAAATTTCTGGACTAAGACAGTTACTCAAATTGTCAAACCAAATAGTATACAAATTGAATTCTTCACTCAGCCTCCACCATACATGGGTCCAGAGGAGGAAAAGTTCATGCGAAGCCCAATTCTCATGAACTGAGGGGTGCAGGTCACAGTCCATCTGGGAGTTCAGCCCAGACCAGGCCTGAGGTTCCCCAGAGTAAGAGAAGCAGAAACTCTGCTTTGGAATCCAAGTCAGGTTCCTAGCAACTGGGAAGTTGGAGTGCAGGTGGGAGTGGGAGCAGGGGAAACTGCTATCGGACTATTAAGTTTTTGGAAGGGAGGAGACTACATCAGGCCCTACCTCTCAATTCTCCCCAGCCTGAAACAGTGGACAAGCCCAGCTCTCCTCATCAAAGAGATAAAGTGGCACAGGTAACTCTGCATGTGAGCACTTGTGTGCACGCATGGCAGGGAAGGTTTCCCAAATCACAGCATTTGTGCCAGAAAACATCCCTGGCAGAAGGAGCAGGGAAATAGTTAGAGGGTAAAGGAAGTGACTGAATAGGGCCTTAGCACCACCCCTACTCCCATCTCCTCTTCACTATCTAGGCTGCGTCCAAATACCTCCCTGTGCTGAACTGGGTCTCTCCATTCCTTTGCTCCTAGGAATAGGGTGGGAATAAAGGCTGGAAGGAAATACAGGACTGGGAATATGGTCATGGAAGAGCACGTGGCACTGGCAGCCTGGTAGGTGGAACGCAGGAACCAGGTGGGATCTGACACTGAAGCGACAGGCCTTGTTGGCAGAGCTGGATCTATGGTGGAGTGCTCAGACTGGGTCAGGAAGAAGTGTAAATTTACAGGTGTTGCGAAATAAGGATCTTCAGGAAATAGTTCTGCTCCCTGATAAAGTGTTTCCATGAACTGAAGCTCAGGATAGTCACAAACAATCCCATACAGCATAAACTCAATGTGACCTCAGCTACTTGGCTCCTAATAGTAATCTACCTCCAGCTCCTTTGGGAATCTTCCCAGTTCCCTGTACAACCCCCTCCAGCACTCCCCACCTTCTGGCTTTTGTTGACAGCCGCCACCTGGACAATGATATTTTTAACTAACATTAGAAGGCTCACTAGGTGTCAAGCACAGTACATTATGCCATTTAATGCTTCCAGCGACCCTCTGAGGTATTCTTTTCCTAATTTTACACATGAGTTAACTGAAGCTGAGAGAGGTCACATGACTTGTCAGTAAGTGGCAGAGCTAGGATTCAAGCCCAGGTGTCTGGTTTCAGAGCCCAAGCTTTTAACTGCTCCGCTGTGTCTACCACACTGGGCTCTAGGTTTACTACAAGGAATAAAAAGAGAAAACCACATTTTCTGGCTTTAAAGAACTTGAAGTGCAGCAGAGGCCATGTCTATTTGTGTGGCGGATGCCTTAATCAGGTGTGTGAGGGGCTGGGAGGGCCAACGGCAGGACCACCTGTGGAGCGTGCACTGTAGTCTAGCCACTGAAGACACCCCTTTTCACAAGTTAACCCCATTTGACTGTCTAGTCCACCGGATGTTTGCAGAGACTGGTGCAGGCAAGATACATTCTGGAGCCAGGAAGGTATGTTGGGACAGGCAAAGCCAGCATCCTGACTATGTGGTGGTGAAAAGGAGAGAAAGTTAGCCAGCCAGGTGGAGGCTCAAGAGGAGACAGAGGGGAAGGATGAGCCTGACCTTGAAGGTCCAGGAGCTGGTCTGGGCTGAACCATGGCCTGGGAGGTATAAACTGCCGGCACAGTGGACTTTGGTGCCTAACTGTGAACATGGTTATCCGTGTGGCTCGCTGGGATGAGGTTACAAGTGGGTGAGTAAAGGGCGATGCTATGATTTATTGCTCTTTAAGAAATGGTACTATGTGCAAACCCTTTTTTTTTTTTTAAAGTAAGGCTTCGATTATTGTATATCTTTCAGGAGGAGATCTATATTACAAATACTTTTTTGTTTGTTTATTTCAGGAGGCTGTATATTGGTGGTGTGGGAGCTGGACAAGCGCTCACCTGAATACATTGGTTGTTGCTATCTGCTACCACTATGCGGCCACTGCTAGCTGCGGACACACCCTGTAAATTGGTGAATTCGCCTTTCTCCCTTCCACGACTGCCTGTGGGAAGGGGATGGGGGGGGGGGAGGGAGAAACAAAAGAATTCACTCACAAGTCATTTTTAAACTCCCTGCCCTCTCCGCCCCGCCTCCTGCCTGAGCCCGCCTCTGCTTGGCTCCGCCCCCGGCCCTCAGTACCGACACGGAACACGAGCTCATCCTCAATGGGGTTGTCCTTCCGTTTGCCGCTGGTGCTGTACATGGAGCTGGGCCTCCGCACCGCCTTCTGGCGCACGTGGCTGCCCGGGCCGCCAGGGGACTTAACGCGGCGCTTGACGTCGTCTGGGGAAGGCGGCAGGTCCCCGGGACGCAGGGCCCGCACGCGGAACGGGCTGCCGCGCACCGGCTGGCCATAGAGCAGCACGGAGAGGAGCAGCTCGCCCTCGGAGCGCGCCGTGTAGACCAGCTCATACGTGCCGTTCTTGTGGTCCACCACTGGCACGGGCAGGCGCGTGCCGTCGGGGCCCGTGAGCTCCGCCCGCAGCTCGGCGCTGCCGGTGCGCACCAGCCGCCCGTCTTTGTCTTTGGTAGTGACAGTGAGGGAGGCGGTCTGGCCCACCAGCGCCTGGCGCAGGCCTTCGCCCGTGGCCACCGTCTCGTGTGCGGTGGCGCTCGTTGTGAGCAGCGCACCCAGATTGAGCACCGATCGCCGCAGCCCGTCGACCTCCAGAACCAGTTCCAGCTGCGCGTTCTCGTGTGGCCGCTCTGGGAAGGCCTGCGCCGCCAAGGCCGCCAGGCGCTCTCGCATGTGCTTGCGGACCAGCAACACCTCCGGGGCTGAGCCCAGGCGCAGGGCCTGCTCTGCGAAGCTGCAGCTGCTGCCAATGTGTTCCTGACCCTGGCGCAGTGTGTCTAGCTGGGTCTGCAGCACCTGAGGGGTTAGGGGTGGGTGGGGTGGGTGAGAACACTGGCGCAGAGGTGGGTCTCTGTGATTTCTGGTGAACGTGCAGCGCTATGAAAGGAATACAAGCGAGGGAGTGTGGAGAAGGGACACAGATGCCCATTTCATATGTGGGGCCGTGTCAGGAGGCAGAAAGTGTTGACTAGGGAAAGGGGCGTGCAAGTGTGGGAAGCAGGGATATATGCTTGGGACAATAAGGCGGGGAAGGGTGAACAAATGCACCTTCTGCTTCGCCCCACAAATGGTCTCCAGGTCATTGACCAGCGCCTGCTTGCGCTGCTGCAGCGCTTGCTCCAAGTCCTCGAAGGCTGCGCTGATCTGGGCCAGGGCCTCTGCCTTGCGCTCCTGCAGCTGCTGGCTGATGCCCCCCACTAAGGCGATCGCTGCGGACAGCTGTGGCAGCCTGGGGAGGGAAACAACTCATACCGGGGTGGCTTGAGGCGTCCTTACCAAACCATCCCTTCTCCCTACTGCCGCCTGATCCCCTACCTGAGGCCGCCCTGCTCTCTCACAGAGCTTTATCTATACCCTGCCCAGGGTCCCTCCTCTGCCCCCCCCCACCCCCCCGAAACACCATTCTGATGGTCCCACCAGCCCAGGCTCCCACCAGCGCCTACCGGCCGCGCACTGCCTCCAGCTGGCGCTGCAGGGCGGCCTTGTGCTGCTCCACCACGTCCCGCAGCAGTACTGTGCCGTGCTCCCGGTGTTCTCCGGAGCGGCACTCGCCGCACATGGCCGTCTCACAGGCCTCACAGTAAAACTCCATCGTCTGGCAGCATAAAGACTCCAGTTAGGCAATGGCTAGACACCAACTTCTTTGCCCCTCACCTCCCCACCTACCCTCCTGGCCCCCGCACCTTCCAGGTGTGCCCCCTACCTGGGCCGCTTATTCTGAGAAACACCTCTCACCACAGCCACTCGGCCCCCTCCCCAACCTCTCCCTCCTCTCCACCCCAAGCCCTGGCCTCACTGGGCCTGCTTGGGCCCACCTTGCCTTCATGGTTGGGGCAGGAGAGGGGGCGGCCGGCCACTGCACTGAGAGGGTGGGGGTCCTCCGGGTCGCGGGCCCCATCAGGTGCCTGCTGCATGGCCTCCATGAGGCTGCTGATGAAGAAGTTATTCTGCAGTGCAGAGACGCCCTGCTCAGGGAGGATGGACGTCTGCCGACAGACTGGACAGGACAGCGTCAGGCTCTGGGCAGGGATATAGTTCTGGAGGCATCTGGCCAGAGAGGGAAAGAGGGGGTGGGGCAGCGTCAGAACACCCCTTCTCACACTTGCCCTGGACACTGATTCCTCTCCTCATAGGGGTGCCATTACACTTCACTTGGAAACCTCTCTGGCTGGCACACACATCTTGTCCTGCCAGCAGGTATAAGAGGCCTCATCTCATCTCTCACAACTGAGTAGAAACACATCCCTGACCTCTCAGAAGAGCTGACATATCCGCATTCCTCACCATGTGCACAAACACAGGTTCACCTCTCACAGGCGTTTACAAATCCTTCTCATAGAAAATGTGCAACTAGCCCTTACTTTAACTCATTAAACATTTACTGACTGCCTACTCTTTTCAGATTTGTGCCAATCTCTGGGGATATAAAGATAAAGCACAGTGCATACCTCTAAAATACTTCCAGTCTACTGGGGAGTGTTTATAGAAGTACTGAAATAGAGAGTCTATAGAAGTAAACAGTGTAATGATTAAGGGTGTGGACCCTGGAGCTAGGCTGCCCGGGTTCAATGCCAGGTCAGTCGTCTATTAAACTGTGACCCCTGACAAGTTACTTAACTTTGATGAGCCAGGGAGCCTTCCTTTGTAAGATGGAGATAGTACAGACTTCACAAGGTGTAGAGGATTAAATATAAAGGGTTTCTATGTCTAACTCACAGAAAGTACAAAGAGCCATGGGCAGAGCCATTGACAGAGCCTAACTCACAGAGAGTGCTATATATTAGAGGCTACTATATATCGTTAACACAAGGAATACAGTGGACGCACTGATAAAGAAATGCACCGAGAGGCACCTGGCCCAGGGTAGGTGGAGAGGGCTGAGCCAGGAAAGGCTTCTAAAGAGATGATGTAAGCTCAAACTTCACGGGTAAATAATGTTAGCCTGACCAAAGGAAGGTGCAGGGGGAGGAGGAAGGGTGTTCCAGACACAGAAGGCATCCAGAAACAGCATAGTGTGGGTAGGGAATTATAAACAGCTTGATGTGGCTGGAGACCAAACCAAGACAAGAAATGGTAACAGGAGTCTGGAGAGAGAGAGGGGCCAGTTTATGGAGGGCCTGGGGGCCATACCAAGGAGCTTAGAAGTCATTGCAGCAGCTAAAGGGGGCCACTGGAGCATGGGACAGCCAGGTTTCCATTTTATCAAGCTCCTCTTCACTTCCTCTTGGTGGAGAGCGAAAGAGAATGTGATGAGACGGCAGACAAAGGGTTTTATCATAATCATCATCATCACCCAGTTACCATTTATTAAGCACCATGTGTCAGGCGCTTTGCTTTACATTTTGTTTATGTATGTAGACTTTGAGAGGGTAAGTAGTCCAAGGTAACAAAGCTAGTGAAGACTGGAGCCTGGACCCAAATACAAGGCAAAGATACTCTTGCAATCATTTAGGCAATAGATGAGAATACCTAAATTTAAGCAGTAGCAATGTAGACTAACGTGGAATAAATTTGAGAAGTATTTAAGAAGTGCACCTACTGGGGGGTATTGTCTAATTAGAAAGTAGGGTGAGAGATGAGTCTTGGTTGACTTCCAGATTCCTAGCCTACAGCACTGAGTGGACAGTGGTGGCATTCACAGGAAGAGGAGTGGTTTCTAAGGAAATTCAGCTTGACCTGGCTGAGCTTACTGTCACAGTGGACATCCAAGTAAAGGGGACCTGTAGAGAGCTGGGGAGAAGAGAGGTTAGAGATATAGATGAGGGTATCGGCAACATTTACATGGCCTCTGTAACCCTGGGAGAGGATACAATCAACCAAGAAGGGGTTGGCAGTGGTAAGAGCAGGGCAGAGCACCCAGCAAATATTTAACAAGGGGCACAAAGAGCCATGGGCAGAGTCAGTGACAGAGCAGTGAAGTGCACAGTGCAGTTCCAGGAGGGAAGGAGTAGGCATCAGTGTCCAAAGCAGCTGAGGAGTCAGGGAACATTAAGGACCGAGAAATGGCCATCAAATTTGGAAAATGTGAAAGTACTTTTGACTATAGGTAAAATAGAGATATCAGAGTGGTAGGGGAAGCAAAAACTTGACTGTTGCCAGTTGAAGAGTGAACAGGGGGAGGAGGTTTGAGGAAGAAGGGGGTTGAGGGATTGAATGACAGCTATTGGGGACAGAGACACAAACAGTTTGTGTCTGTTTGTGATGGGAGCCTTGAGCATGTTTATAAATGGAGGAGCCTGTAGAGAAGGAGAGATGGAAGAGACCAGAAGACTCGGGACAAAGTCTAGGGATGGGGAAATGGCTCAGATTGGTCTGAAGAGGAATGAACCATCTCCTCTGACTGGAGGAGGGAAGAAAGAGATGGATGTACTTGAGCACAGGAGCCAAGTTAGGGAGCCTGTGTCTAACTTGCCTCAGGCAAGAACAGAAAGGCTAGGATTAGTCACTAAAGGGTGGAGGAGAGGAAGCTTAAAGATTGACCAGACCACAAAACTGTGGAGGGAATATCTGTGTGCTGCAAACTTTCCTATCTCTTTGGTCTCTTCTGTTAACCTTCTCTCTACCTCTAGATCTGAACTAATTAATTTTATTTATTTAACAAACAGTATGTGCCAGGCATGATTCTAAGTGCTTCACAAATATTAACTTATTTGTGACCTAGTTTCCCCTGCAGTCCTCTCAAGTAGAGAGTTGTTTTGTTTTGTTTCTTTGTCTCATACCCTACATTCCTTAGGGCCAGAGGTGGGGTTGAGTTCTCCCCACCCCCAGATGAAACATTTCTAAACTATTCTTTAACTCCTTGAAAGCTCAAGCCTTCTGTCTACACCACCCCTCCTTTTTATTGTCTCTGCTAACTTAATGGTTGCTTCCCTGTCACTAAATTCTTTGGTCGGCTTACTCTCTTCCTCTGTTAACTCCTGACCCATATCACACTCCACCCCCATAAACACTCACACTGCGCCCATCAGTTCCAGTGGTTCTGACATCCATCAGGTGACCCATCCACTATCAAGATTTCTTAGTTCCTTGATCTCCTCACCCCAGTGATCTTTCCTTCCACTTCACCTCAGCAGCCCACTCCCATGCTCCCACCACCACCCTTATCCCATCACTCATCACTGCATTTCTACCATTCTACTCTGTTCTCCTGTAGTTCTCTTCCCAGTTTATAGACTCTGGTGTCTCTCCTACAAAATACCTTCGAACTCATCACGGCCTCCTTCCTTTTGTTGAGCATACCTGACTACAACAGCTTCCTAACTGGATTCTTGTTTCCACTCTTACTTCTCTATAATCCAATCTCAGCACAGCACCCAGAGTGCGCTTTTTAAAATCTAATGTATGTCACATTATTTCCCTGCTAAAATAAATCCTCCAAGGGTATTCCACTGCATTTACAATAAAGTCCAAACACTTTCCTAAAACTGCCAAGCTACCCTATAATTGTCCTGACTCTTTTGTGCCTCATTTCATCTCACCTTCCTCCTCACTCAGCCTTACTGGCTTCTTTTCTGGTCTCTAAACATGCCAGTTTACTCCTTCCTTAAGGCTTTGCATGGCACTATGCAGAGATTTTCCCATTGCCTGGAACTCATCCTCAAGTGTCAGGCTAAATATCACCTTCTCAACTAAGCCTTTCCTGATGACAATGTAGAATAGCCCCTGGCACAACCACCCCCATTTACTCCCTGTTTACTTCCTGAAAAACACATAGCACAAGCTGTGACTCACCTGTTTGATTATTTGCTTGCTTATTGTCTTTCATTTCCCACTAGAACATAAGAGTGAAGATTCTACAGAATACTATAAAAAATTATACTCCAATGAATTGGAAAATCTAGAAAAAAATGCATAAATTCCTAAAAACACACAACCTTCCAAGGTAAATCATGAAGAAATATAAAATCTGAATAGACTGATTACAAGTAATAATATTGAATTAACAATTAGAAATGCACTCACAGACACAGAAAATAAACTAGTAGCTACCAGAGTGTGAAAGGGTTAAAGGGGGAATGAAATAGGTGAAGGAGATTAAAAGGTACAAACTTCCAGTTGTAACATAAATCATGGGGATGTAAAGTATAGTATAGGGAATACAGTCAATAATATTATAATAACTTTGTATGGTGACAGAGTAACAAGATTTATTATAGAGATCATTTTGTAATATATATAAATATTGAATTACTATGATATATACCTGAAACTATAGGATATTGTGTCAAGTTTACATCAATCAAAACAAAAAGACCAAAGGGTCTGCAGTCAAATCTGGATTCAGAGCTTGACTACTAACTGTGGAAACATTTCTTAATTACTTAATGACTCTAAACCCTGGTTTCTCCAAAATGGGGGTAATAAAGTATCTATTGAAAAGATTAAGTAAATCAATACATGCCAGTCCCTTGCAAATAGTAAATAATCAATACAGAGCAGCTATTATAATTTCCTCAGGCATTGATTTTCTCCAGGAGTATTCAGTAATTTGGGGATAGGTGAAGGTACAGAGACATCTTACTGATCCTGCAATGAGCTTCTGCCACATGGGTTTAGAAAAGGACAAAGATGTGAGTGGATTGTGGCAACCAGTCAGATGGACGGCCATAGGATCCAGGATGGGTAGGAAAGAAAGGCAGGCCAGTATGGATCTGGTGGCTGGGAAAAGAGGGAGCAGTCGAAGGGGCTGGATGTCTATAATCAGTCAAAGCTATGGAAGAGGGTAATGGGAGCAGGAGTAGGACAGTGGAGTTTATGACCACAGAAGAAGTGGTATTATTCTGGGAGATGGCAAAATGCAGCGCATTGTTGGGAAATAGTATGACTGAAGTGGTATGGAGGACATCCCAGAGAAACAGACAAGAACCTGGAGGCATAAATGGGTCATAAAGTCACTCAAATTGATGGAAGAACTTGGAAAGGGCAGGAGTTCAGAGTCTGTGTCCAGTTGATAAAGGGGAGAGAGCAGTAGAGCTGAAATCTGAAAGAGCAGGACTGGAAGGGAAGCAGTGTCCCTGGGGCTGAGCCAGGTTTCAGTGAAGGCAAGAGGCAGAGGGAAGGCATGGGTGGACACAATGGTGAGAAGACCCAGAGACCAGGCCATGGAAGACAGAGCAATGAGGAATGAGGGCCAGAGAGAGAACATTATCCAAATACAGATATGATCATGTTTAAAACCCTGCAAAGGCTTTATGGGCAATATTCCCTAACAGGTCCACAAAGTTCCACGTGGTGTGGCCTCAACCTTCCTCTTTAGCTTATTCCCATGCCACTCTCAATCCTGCCTGGCCAGGCCTCCTCTAGGCCCACTGACCTGACACAGTCCTTCATGCCACATGGCTTTTTCCTATGTTCTTCCTTCTGCCTGCAAAGCTCTTACCACTTCCTTCATTAGTTAACTCCTACTCAGCTTCCAGACTACATCTCAAAGAAGCTTTCCCTGATTCTCCAAACTATAAAATCCCATATGCTCAGCTCTCAGAGCTTACAATTTATTTGCAGCACTTATTAAGGGTGCAATATTACATTTACCTATTGCCTGGCTATATGATTATTTGATTATTTTCTCCTTCACTATATTATGAGGTCTTTAAAATTTTTTTAAATTTATTGATTGATTTTAGAGATAAAGGATGAGAGAGAGAAAAAAGCATGGATTTGTTGTTTCACTTATTTATGCATTCATTGGTTAATTCTTATACGTGCCCTGACCCAGGATCAAACCCACAACCTTAGCATATTGGGACAATGCTCTAACCAACTGAGCTACCTTGCCAGGGCTATACTGTAAGCTCTTTAAGAACAAAGAGATATCTGCCTGTTTGTCACTGCATGCAAGTGTAATTGCTTGTTACATACTAGTGAATATTTGTTGAATGAATGAATAATGGATAGAAGCCTGGAGGCTGGAAGGGGTTGCCTTTCACTCAGTGCTCTAAAACAACAGGGACAGGCCTAGCTTCAAATATCCTCCCGATGGTCATAAACTCTTCTGGTGCCAGAGCTGATTGAGAGTCTCAACTCTATCTGATTTCTCTGATGTTCTGGAAGGCTGTCTTGGGGCTTGAGAAGGGAGCACAAAAGGCCCTATTCTGAGCAGGGACCATGGCCCAGTGTTAGGAGCTCCTGGTCATCTCATGGGTTCTTGCATCAAACCTTGCTCCCCTGCATAGCTACACAAATCTCCCATACCTCTTACAGGTTTACACATGCCCCTCTTCTTTCAGGGAGCCCTGCAAGGCCTTCCTCCCTCCCAGGACACACACACCCTCACCTCTCACAGAAGGTATGCAGGCAAGGCAGAACCTTGGGGCACCGGTAACGATCCAGGCAGATGCTGCACACCAGGAACTGCTTGTCCATGGGCTGGACCTCCGGGCCAGGGCTGTCCTGCCTCTTCGCCATGGTGCCCACAGATGGCTCTCGCCACTCACACCAGCCTGTGTATGGAGAAATGGTCAGCACCAGGGAAGTCAGCACACCTTCCCAGACCTGATCCTCACCACTCAAATACCCTGCAGAGAACTAGCCCCATTTCTTCCCTGCCAGGGACAAGACAAGCAGATCTGAAGAAGCAAGGTGAAGTAGGTGGGCTGAGTAGTATAGACTTAGGGTTAAATTGGGGTCAAACCCAGCTCAGCCTCTTACCAGCTATGTGCCCTTGCATAATTCACAAAACATCTCTGAGCCTCCATTTCCTAATTTGCAATTATGGAAATAACAATCCCTATTTCAAATGGTTATTCTGAGACTTGCAATAGTGCATGTCATGGGCATGGTACACTGATGCCCACTCTCACTGACACACTCATCCTTTAACTCCTCTGCCTCCCTCAAATCCTCCTCCAGGAGACCTTCCTGATGGAGTATCTCTCCTCTGACCACCTGCAGCCCCTCCTACCTCTGACCCTCTTCTCAGCACAACTGCCCCCAAAGGACTGCATTCTTTTCCACATTCAATCAGTAGGTAGGTCTGTGGATTCTGCCTCCTAAATATCTTACCCCTTTTTCTTCAACTACACAGCTACTGCCCCCATCAGGTCACCACCAATTCTCTCCTGAGATGCAGCAATCGCCTTCTAACTGGTAGCCTTGTCTCCCCACTTAGGCTTCTCAAACACAGATTCCATCTTGTCACTAACTTCCTGTTTAACTTCCTTCAACAGTTATCCATTGTCTAGAGGACAAAGTCCAAACTTTTAAATTTGCCAACATGCCTTAGTTTTGTCTTCTGATTCTACAATTAGTAACACTGTCCTCTCTGTTCCTGGAAAACTTCTTCTTCTCCTTTACTACTGGGCAGTCACACATTCTATTCCTTCTGCCTAATATCCTACTCTACGCTCCCCTTTGCCCAATCGTCTTTCCAGTCACTATGTAAACGTCACTTCCTCCAGAAGGCCTTCCCTGATTTCCTGAAGTCTGGGTAAGATGCTCCACCTTTGTGTCCCACTGCACCCTGTATTTCCTCCATCTTAGTAGCCCTTGTGTCATACTATAATGTTCCTGTATAATAGCACAGAGCTTAACATAGGATCAATCTATATTTAATTAATTCAATAATTCAACAAATATTTATTAAGTGCCTACTTTGTACAGATAAACAAATCAGATATAGTCACTATAGTCACTATCCTTGTGGTAGAGAGGTGGTAACAGATATTCTTAAAGTAAATAAACAAATAATTACAAATTGGGAGAGGGGTGTGCTATAAAGAAGAAAAGGATGCTATGAAGAACACTTCTCTTATTGGTGATCAGGGAAGGCCTCTCCATGCAGGTGACCTTTAAGCAGAGCTCTGAAAGATGGAAGGAAAATGGTAGGGATGAGAGTGGGAGCATCAGAGAATGAGAGAGGGAAGTCATTATGGGCTAAAGGAGCAGCATGAATGAAAGTTCTTAGACAGAGGGCTCATTGAGAAATGGAAAGGACCATGTGGTTAGAGCAAAGTGAATAAAAGGCAAGTGGTGAATAAAAGGCAAGGAAGGTGAGCATGGGAATGCTATCAGGAAGGACCTGGATGTTAAGAATCTGGATTTTTTCCTAAATTGTGTGAGACATGATACAATTTAGAAAAAAAATAGAAATAAATTAAAAAGCTACTTTGGCAGCTATGAGGATTGAAGAGAAGGGAGATCAGTTAGGAGGCAACCCCAATTCTTGTAAGACATTAGTTATTAGCAGAGCTATAGGTAAGAAGATGGATTGATTTGGTAAATACTCTTGAGGTTGAATCAAAAGAACATCATTATAGATTCAATGTGAGAGGGGAAAGGAATGCCAATAATAACACCCCTTCCTTACAACCCCCATTTTCTCCTTTGAGCAAATGATGGGCCAGGTACAGAGACAGTGGGAGCTGAGGAGGTGATTTTGGACATTCTGTTTTATTTATTTACTTTTTTGGAATATATTTTTATTGATTTTAGAGAGGAAGAAAGAGACAAAGAAACATCAATAATGAAAGAATCATTGATCAGCTGCCTTCTGCATGTCCCCTACTGGGGATCGAGCCTGCAACCCAGGCATGTGCCCTTGGCCGGAATTGAATCTGGGACCCTTCAGTCCGCAGGCCAACGCTCTATCTACTGAGTCAAACCAACTAGCGCTGGACATTCTGTTTTAGATACGTTAAGTTTGAGGTGTCTGTGTGATATTCAGGTAGAGATGTCAAGTAAGGAATAGAATACAGGTGGTCAAGGGAGAAGTCTGCGCTGTTTATTAATTTGGAAGCATTGGCATGACTTAAAGCAACAAGCAATGAGAATGGATGAGACCACCTAGGGAGAGAGAGAGTAGAGAGTGTGAAGGAAAACCCAGAGCAAAGGGAAGAAAACCAGGGAGTGTGTGACCAAGGGAATCAAGAGAAGAGAGTGATTCAAGAAAGGACTGGTGAGATAAGATGAAGACTGAAGAGTGTCCACCAGATTTGATTGTGGACAGGGGCAGAAGCCATGTCAGCATGACTAAAGAATGAATGGAGGTGGCAACATTAACACTGCAGATGCAGACAATTAATGAGAGAAATCTTGCCATGAAGAGAAGCAAAAGATAGCTGGAGTACTTCAAAACAGGCAGGGGCTAGGAGCAAGTCAACACTCTCTGTGCCTGCATCATGGGTCTCTCTACAGTTAACATATGAACAAATGTTTACATGCATGCTGTGGGGCCAGTCCAGAGAGCTCTCTGGGCTTGAGGAGGGATCAGAGAGAGGTCATTAGGCTGTAAGTGCCTTCTGTTTGAGTGCAGGTAGGCATGGGAAAGTTAGGAAGGGCATGGCTGAGAACATTCTCTCCTGGTGTGGATACTGGGATTCTGAGGTTCTCTTTAGAAGTGATGGGTTCTGAATCTGGAAACTTAATACAAGGACAACATAGCAGGAGGGAGGACAGATTGAGGGTTGGTGAAGAAATGGGAGGCCAGAGCCAAGCTGAAGCTTCAGTCTGGTGAAGGGGAGGGCGGGAGGAAGAGTAGGAGTGGTATACTGGGCAGCTGATGTCAGGCCCCGCCTCTCTCCAAGCCCAAGGGTCTCTTCCAGCCTGTTACAAAGGGGCGGAGACTGGGCTGCATCCCAGGTCTCACAGCTCCTCCCTCTCTTCCCCTTCCTGCTTCAGTTCCCCACCCAGGAATGCCTGACAGGCAGCCTCTGAGGCCACAACCTTGCCTGGATCACTCAGTGCCCTTCTCCTAGATTTCTACTTCCACCCTCCCATTCCACTGCGCCCTACAGATCTGTCCCCAAGGTCCTATAGCCAATGGTTTAAGTGGACTGTTTATCACAGCAGACACTGGGGGACCTTGAACTCAGAGCTGAGATTTCACCCTCTTTCCTACTGCCATCCTGGATGCTTATGCCCTGCTCTATTGTATGGCTCAGTTCGAAAGGCATCTCATTTCCTATTTAGCATTCATTCAACAACTCTGCTAGGCCTGGGAATATAAAGATAAATAGTCACAGCTCAATAGAACACTGCAGTGCAATATGGTGAGGACTATGAGGGGGAAAGCACAGATTGCTCCAGAAGCACAGAGGTCACCTAGACTTGAGGTCAAGGATACTGGAAGTTTGAGGACAAGGAAATTCTCCTGAAACCAAGTGTCACTCAAGCTGACACTTGAGTTCTAGGATGAATGAGAGTTACAGAGAACATGGTACCTCTGCATCAGAAAACTGAATCATATACCAGGACAGAAGAGGACAGTTAAGAAACAAGATGGGTTGGTAGGCAGGAACTAGATCACACAATGCATTGCTGGCCTTATTAAGGAGTGTAGATTTTACGCTTCCCTTCTAGGGGATGAAGGCTTTATCCAAAGAGCAAAGATTTCTTGGGAGGTGGGGGATTCAAGTATAGAGTGATAGAGCCACAATAGTAAATGTTTTACTGCTGCGTAGAAAATCGTTTAGAGGGGACACAGTGGAAAGTAAGAGACTGCTGATATTCCAGGAGAGATGATAGTGGTATTGAATAGCTGAGTAGTAAAGAGAAGGGGATTTCATAGGGAGGAATCGATAGAACTTGATGGCTAGATTATTTGATGTGAAGAGTAGAGGGAGAAGAAAGAATCAGAGATGATCCCTAGTTTTCTTGTTTGAAAACTCTAGAAGAAGAGTAGTTTGGATGAGAGGGTGGTAAGTCCAGTGTTTAATAAAATGACTCTGAGGTGCCTATGGGAGAGGTCCAGCTGGCAGTTGGAAAGATAGACTGGAGCCTAGCAAAGGCGTCTGGCCCGGAGATAAAGATTTGGGATGGTGCCTGAAGCCATGGAAGTGGATGACATCACCTGGAGATGAGAAAGGAGAGCCTGTGACTATGTCCCAAGGAACCTCAACATTTAAGGGGATAGGCCCAGGAAGCAAAGCCTGCAAGAAATGGAAAAGGTGTGGCCAGAGAGGCAGGAAAAGCAAAAAAGAGGGAGTCTGCGAAGGCCAAGGGAGAATAAAGCTTCATGGACAAGGAAACGATCTCATTGTGAAGTGCTGGAGAAAGGTCCCAGGATTTAAAGCCCAGGAGAAGCTGTGATTAACTTCAGAGAGTGTGGTTTCCAAGGGCCAGAGGAGAGGAAGCCAGATCCACGGGGCTGAGGAGGAAGTTGATTCTGAGCAAATGAAGACAGCCAGTGCTGCTGACTCCACTAGATCCTTGGCATCTGCAAAGGATGTGTTTCAAGGCTTTTCAGTTTCTCCAAATTCTCAAACAGCATCTAATTTCCCCCATGACTTCCTCCTACAACCCCAGGAGAGTCCCAGATTTACACAGCTGTGCGTGGAGATAGGTAACCAAGGCATTGTTAAAAAAGTGCACGCAAGAGGTCATCTAGGGCGGCTCACTTGCTTCCTAAAATGACTCACTCCTGTTCACTAGCCTCCAGGTGTATCTGATTATTTAAGGCCTCAGCAAAATGTCAAAGGACTGCACATTATAGTTTTTGAGGTTTCCCTGGAACAGATGAAGCATAGGAGAGGGTAAAGTCCTCAAAGTCAAAGAATCTTTTTCAATAAGGTTGGCAAAAAAGGAAAGTGAAGAAATTCACAGTACCATCTACCCCGCTATTGCCAGAGTGAGCAGGTGAATGAACTATTCGATTAGCTGATCTACCTACCAGTCAAACTTCGCTGGGCATACTCTGGACCAGGCCCTTTAACTTAGAACTAGAGATGCAAAGCTGAAAGAGAGATACTACCTGTCCTTCCAAGCTCTCAGACAAGTGTAGAAATGGATATGGAAATACATAACTACGATGAGATAAGTGTCCTGATATTGACATATTCGAAATGCTGTGGCAGCATAGAGAAGGAAGTCTCTGAGTCAGAAGGTGATGAAGGCAAATGAACAGGCCTTCAGAGGAAGGGATATCTGAACTGGTTCTTATAGGACCAATAGGAGTATGATAGATACATTGGGAAAGCTGAGCGAAGGAACAGAAGCATGAAAAATTAAGAAACATGGATCAGATGGGCTGAAGAGCAAGACTCAAAAGGGTAGATAGAGGCTGTACCCGATGCTTTCATGACCATTGAATTTGAGTTCTCCACTTGCTCCTTGGTTGCTCGGTCACTGCCCATTCCTTAAATGTCTCTAGTTCCCCAGGGCTTTGTGCTAGGGCCCTTCTCTCACTTTCATATTCTGCCAGGGAAATCTCATCATCTGCCAGGGTTTAGTTACTAACCTCTTACTAACGACTCCCAGATCCTTATCTCCGGTGCAGAAAACTTTTTTGAGTCCCAGCCTTGTATATCCAACTGTATCTTGGACACGTCTACATGAGAGATGACTGGAGACTAACCTAAAACTGAATCCATTTTCTCCTAATCTATTATTTCTGCTGTGTTTCTCATCTCAAAAAAAAAAAGGGCACCATCATCCATCTAACCACACCAACCCTGGGAGATCTCTCAGTTCGTTCACCTTTCAGGTACAAGCTATGACTATCCTTGATTCTGCCTCTAAACTGTGTCTAGGTTAGAAAAAGGTCAGGAGATCCAGAAGCTAGTCTTGACTGACACTAATTTCACAAATGAAGGTAAGATTGGGCAAGTTCCTACTCCATCCCCTTACTTGTAAACTGTGTGTGTGTGTGGATTGGGGGGGGGGTCCTTTTTCCCCCCAAATCTGAGATTCCCAAGATTCTCTTTCCAGCCAAAAATCCTACAGATTGTAATATATGCCCATGCTTAAACCCCATTTTGTACTACTTGAGGATTTGATTGCTGGTTTCCATGGTAAGGCTAGATGTGTTAGAGGGTGGTTGCAAGTTGCCCCACCTCCCTTCCAAAATAATGTTTGCTGAGCTTAGGGAACCCACGACACTCCCTCCTATCCTAGCCATATATATATGGTTTTGCTCTGTCTTTCTGAACACAGGCCGTAATCCCAACTATGGGCCTTGGCTCAAGCTCTTCTCTCATCAAGAATGCCATTGTCCCCTAAGTGGCTGAGGCAGCACCTGACACACAGAGGGTGCTCAGTATACATCGGTGACAGGCGAGCCATGTTTAAATCACTGCAGTTTCCTCTCACCAGACAAGAGAAGCAAAAGCAAAGGTAATAACAAGGTAAGTGAACAAAGCTCCAAGGAAAAAGACCTCCACTTAACATAAAGAAGCTTTCCCACAGCATAAGGGAGTAAGTGCTCTGTCACTGGAGGCATACAAGACAAGAGAGGCAGGGCACCTGTCAGCCCTGCAGCTCTGATTCCAGCTCTGCAGTAAATCGGAGCCCTGCTTAAGGGTTGAACGGGCACTGGTGAGCCGGACAGACCTGTGAAAAAGACCGCACCTGTTCCAACTTCCCAGACCTTATCTTCCTACTGGGGTCAACCCTCGGTCCACCTGGGAGACCACCACCCCCCGCCCCGCCCACGCGCGCGCGGGCGCGCGTACACACACACACACACACACACACACACACACACACCAGGAGCAAGCCCAGGGCTGCCTTCCGTCAGAATGACCTCCCTGGGGTGCAGCCTGCCCCTCCAACCTGCAACCATCTGTCCCTGCAGGTTTGCAGCCCAGGATCTGTAGCCAAGTGAAGAGGGGAGGAGGCCAGACCAGGGAGGGGCCTGGGGGGTCCTCCAGGCAGGGCACAGGCTGCAAGGGAACCAGGGGCGGGGGTGCGGAGGTGGGAGGGGGTGGGGGGTGGAGGAGGAGGAGGAGGGTGGTTCTTTCCTACAAGAAACAGCCTCCGGATGGGGCTTCCTGTCCAGGGAGCAGTGCTAGAGGAGGAAAGAGTGTCCTCCATCCTGACC
>PVJN01014841.1:0-45658 GCA_004026805.1 Lasiurus borealis | reverse complement strand
AACTAATATTTGACAAAGGAGGCATGAACACTCAATGGAGCCAAGATAGCCTCTTCAATAAATGGTGTTGGGAAAATTGGACAGATACATGCAAAAAAAATGAAACTGGACCACCAACTTACACCAAATACAAAAATAAACTCCAAATGGATACAGGACTTAAACGTTAGAAGGGAAACCATAAAAATACTAGAGGAATCCACAGGCAACACAATCTCAGATATATGCCGAAAGAACTTCTTCACGGATACTGCTCTAGAGTCTGTGTTTTGCAGCACTTCCAGCTGTAATCCACTATCTACACTAATAAAAGAGAAAGATGCTAATTGACCATACCTCTGCTATGCCCACAGCCAATCAGGAGTGATATGCAAATAAACCCAACAAAAATGGTGGGTAAACTTGCATAAGCAGGTGGGGCAGGCAACAACTGACAGGGAATCTAGGCAGTGATAGGGACTGGGCAGGCAGCATGGACAGTGCCTGACGTCGCCCTGGAGTCCGGGAGGCAATTGGACTGGGCAGGCGGGCAGTGCCTGATGCCCTGGCAGAATCCAGGTGATGATAGGGACCGAGCAGTTCCAGCAGGCAGTGCCTGACACCACCCAAGAGGTCTAGGTGGTGATTGGGACTGGGCAGACCGCAAGGACAGCACCTGATCTGCCCACGGGTCCAGGCTGTGATTGGGATGGGGCTGGTAGCATGGACAGTGCCTGATGTCTCTCTGGGGTCTCCGCAGCGATGGGGGCCAGGCTGTTCCAGCAGGCAGCGCCTGAGGCTTCCCAAGGTGTCCAGGCGGCAACCGGGAGCAGGAAGGCCAGACGGGCAGCACCCAATGCCCCTCCCCGGAGTACAGGCTATGATGGAGACCAGGCAGGCAGGGGGTCCAGGCTGCAAATGGGATGGGATAGGCGGGGGTGGCCAGGGTTTCTAGGATCACTGTCTGCCTCAGGGCTGCGTGCAGACACAGGTGGAGCAGGCCCGGGTTGAACATTTTAATGACTCTGGGATGCCTGTGCCACCGCTCCCTGTTCCTAGCAAAGAGAGAGACATGGGCAATTAGGAGGCACAGGGGCTCTAAGTGGCTGGGAGCAACCTGCAGGCCTGCTACCAGAAGAAGTGCTGAACCATGAGGACAAGAGGGCTGGCTGAATGGAGGCCCACAAAGGTGCAGACGAGGCGGCTTTCACTGGCACTGAGCTGGAAAAGTGAATCGACAGCCTAATGGATGAAATCACCTTTCTGAAGAAGGCACATGAAGAGGAGATCTCCCAACTGCAGGCACAGATTCAGTATGCTCAGATCTTTTGGAGATCCGACCTCTCCACTATGCTCAAGGACATCTGCGCCCAGTAAAAGAAGCTGGCTGCCAAGGACATGGAGAATGCCGAAGAATGGTGCAAGAGCCGCTTCACCTTGCTGACCAAGAGCGCTGCCAAGAACCTTACACAGTGCACGCTGCCAATGACCTGGTGTCCGAGAGCCACGACTGCTCAAGGCCAAGACCCTGGAGATGGAAGCAAGCTGGCATGAACTAAGCTCTGGGAAAGCAGTCGTGAGAGCTGGAGGATAAGCAGAACTCTGACGTTAGTGCTATGCAGGATACAATTAAAAATTTTGAAAATGATTGAGAACTACAAAGAGTGAAATGGCATGATATTTAAAAGAATACTAGGACCTCCCTCAATGTGAAAATGGCTTTGAACATTGATACTGCAACTTACAGGAAACTCTTGGAAGGTGAGGAGACCAGGCTCAGTTGCACCAAGGTAGGTAGCTACTCTCAGAGTTCCCAGATCTTTGGTCAGTGTGCCTAAGGTAGTTTATAGACCAGCTACCACCTGATGTCCTAGCAATCCTTCCCTTAATACACCAGCTATGTCCAGGAGGAGCAGATCGAGGTGGAGGAGACCATTGAGGCTGCAAAAGCTGAGGAAGCTAAGGATGAAACCCCATCTGAAGGAGAAGCTGAAGAGGAGGAGAAAGAGAAGGAAGAGGTTGAGGAATAAGAAAGAGAGGAAGAAGAAGATGATGCCAAGGAAGAATTTGAGGATTGCAAAGGAGGAAGAAGGAGGTGAAGGTGAAGGAAAAGATACCCAAGAAGCTGAAGACAAGAAGAAAGATGGAGATGCTGGGGAGAAGCAAGCAACCAAGGAGGAAGATTGAGCCTCTCTTTCCTTAACTATTTCAGAATAATCCTCCTGAAGCCAAGTCAACCCATCACCAACCAAGCAATTGAGATCCCAATACTATAACAATTAAGAAGTCAATATATATATATAACATTCTGAGATGACTCAGGTTGGACATTAAATATTGTGCTATGTGACTTTTCTCCTTATGCAGAGTATCAGTTTGCTTGCAGAGTGGTTTCCTGGCTTGCTGCCAGCCTGTGCATAGTCCACTCTTAGGAGTTCAGGATCTATGAATAATTCAGATGTTTACAATAAAAACACATGAATACATGAATTCACTAATGTTAATGTTAAACTTCATGGAAAAAATAATCCTTTCAAACTTTGATGGTTAGAAATTAAAGACCTCAAATCATGTGCAATAAACAGTAAATCAAGTTACACTGAATGACAAAAAAAATAATAATAATACATTAGGAGCCAAGAAACGTTCAAAGAACTGGGGAACCATTCCCAAATCAGCAAGGTAAGTCACAGGGTATATATTATTGCTACAAATACTGTACAGTATTTCCTACTACTTATAATATATACAATGTAATATATTAGATGCCTTCCTATTGCATGAAGTATGCATTCCCTTAGACTAATACCAGTAGTATAGTTGTGGCAGCATGTCATATCCTATATATTTTAATAAAAAGGTAATATGCTAATTAGACCATGAGATCTTTCAGATGTCCTTCTGGACATGTCATGGTGATGGGGCCAAGGCAGAGGCGGTTAGAGGTGATCAGTCCAGCAGAGGAAGGCAGTTGGGGGTGATCAGGCTGGCAGGGAGGGGTGCAGTTGGGGGCAAGCAGGCCAACAGACAGAGTGGTTAGGGATATCAAGCAGGCAGGGAGGTGGGCAGTTAAGAACCAGCGGGGGTTATCTGACTGCCAATTTAGGCCTGATCCCACAGGGGTCCCAGATTGGAGAGGATACAGGCCAGGCTGTGTAACATCCTCCTCATCCCACCCCCGTGCATGAATTTTGTGCACCAAGCCACTAGTCCTATTTAATAAAAGTTAATATGCAAATTGACTATCATGCCCACACACAAGATGGCTACCCTATGTGGTCACAAGATGGCCAGTAGGGGAGGGCAGTTGTGGGCGATCATGCGAGCAGGAGAGGGCAGTTAGGGGTGACCAGGCCAACAAGAAAGGAGAGTTGGAACAATGGGGTCAGCAGGAGAGGGAAGTTAGAGGCAACTGGGCCAGTAGGGGAGCAGTGAGGCACTGATCAAGCTGGCAGGGGAGTAGTTAAGGGATGATCAGGCTGGCAGGCAGAAGTGGTTAGGGCTAATTAGGCAGGCAGGCAGGTGAGTGGTTGGAAGCCAGCAGTCCCAGATTGTGAGGGGTATGTCTGACGGCCAGTTTAAGACCAATCCCACAGGGGTTCCAGATTGGAGAGGGTGCAGGCTGGGCTGAGGATCCAAAATTCTTGCACTGGGTCTCAAGTTTTTATGATAATGCCCTACCTCTGTGGTGATAAACTGTGGGGGATATTACATAATTTTATGATTAAGTATCAGTGTTTTTGTTTGTTTTTTTAAATTTTAGACTAGTTTTATTTTTACATAAAAAATAGTGAAGATTGTACAGAGATACCATATATCACCCACCCAATTCCCCCTACTACTAACATTTTATGTTACTACTAGAGGCCTGTTGCATGGATTCATGCACTAGTGTGGTCCCTTGGCCTGGCCTGTGCCCTCTCTCAATCTGGCACCCCTCAGGGAATGTCGGAGAGCCAGTTTTGGTTCTATCCCCGCAGGCCAGGCTGAGGAACCCCACCAGTGCAGAATCCATGCACCAGGACTCTAGTATGCATATAAGATCTTTGGTTAATCTCTTCCGGCCCTTCCCCCACACCCCTTCCCTCTGAGATTTATCAGTCTATTCCATGTTTCCATGTGTGGGGTTTCTGCTTCTGTGTTGAGTGTCTGCCCCCTGGTGGTCAGTACACATCATAGCAGCCAGCTGTTCAGCTGGTTGACCAGTCTGCCAGTCACTTGGGCTATTATATAGACTAGAGGCCTAGTACACAAAATTCGTGCATGGGGCAGTGTCCCTCAGTTCAGCCCACACCCTCTCTAATCTAGGACCCCTTGAGGAATGTTTGACTGCCCATTTAGGCCTGATGCTAGCAGGATCAGGCCTAAATGGGCAGTTGGACATCCCTCTCACAATCCAGGACTGCTGGCTCCCAACTGCTCGCCTGCCTGCTTTCCTAATTGTCCCTAACCACTTCTGCCTGCCAGCCTGATTACCCCCTGACCACTCCCCTGACAGCCTGATTGATGCCTAAATGCTCATCTGCCAGCCTGTTTGCCCCTCATTGACTTCCCCTGCAGGCCTGGTCCCCCCTAATTGCCCTTCCCTACAGGCCCAGTCGCCCGCAACTACCCTCCTTGCTGGCCGTATCACCCACAACTGCCCTCTCTTGCAGACCTGGTCCCTCCCAACTGCTCTCTCCTGCTGGCCATCTTGTGATGGCCATCTTGTATCCACATGGGAGCAGCCATCTTTGACCACATGGGAGCAGCCATATTGTGTGTTGGAGTGATGGTCAATTTGCATATTACTTTTATATTAGATAGGATGGCTCACTTATCACAATTCATGAACCCCTATGGATGCATCATAAGTTTCAATTTTTTTAATGGAATTGGGCCTCAGGGCTATGATCTTCAAAGTGTTACTTAACATGTTTTCTACCCTTAGAGAGACAGAAAGGCTAGATAGGTCTAGAGTAAGAAAACTGCCCTTACTCAGGTAAGAAGAGGATCTGGTAATTGTTTTGTTTCTTTGTGGGATTTTGTTGTTGTTATTGTTATTGTTTCCTTAGAAAGTAGGCTCATGCTATGAGGAATGTTCTGAGAATATTTAGAATATTTCAAAATGGTTAAGTTTTCCTTTTTGTATTAGACACTAAAGTAAATGTTTTGGGGGTATTTCCACATGCAGACCTGATGGGGTTCTTAACAGTAAAAACTATGAATGTATGGTTATCCCTTCAGACTCAGCCCCTAGGAGTTTCTCACTCTCTTCAGCAATTCATCAAAATTACCACTTGCATTTCCTTCACAGTTTATGGTTCCAGTGGTTTCTACTCCAGGTAAGCTGATCTCTTCTTGATTCTGAATATATTTTGGTTCTACTTTGTAATGTGTCCTAATTTCCTAATAGGCCCAAGAAAAGCCATCTCATTTTCAGTTTGTTCTGCATTTTTTTTTCTTCTTGACAGGACAGAAATGATGACTTGCAAGATATTTTCATGACAGAATTGAAACTGTAAGTCTAGAGCCATTATTTTACTCATTTATTTTTAAAACTATCAAATATGCACAAATTATTAAAAATAGTATACAAAACCCTAATAGGCCCATTACACAATCCATCACAAATAGCAGCATTTGTTGATTTGTTTTATCTTTGCATCCCATGATTTATGTTGGCTGCATATTTTAAAGCAAATATCAAATAGCATGCAATTTTACTAATAAATATTTCAGCATATATCTCTAATAAGTGAGGCAATTTCAAAAACATAACTGCAATAAGACTTAACAAAATTAATAATTCCAACTAATACTCATGTTAAAATGTTACTAATATTCTCAAATATCTATTTATAAGTAACTAAAATCAGGGTCCAATTAAAATGCAGGCATTTTTCTTAATATATCTTTAAACTTAAGATTTCTTCCCCCTCCCCTATTTTATTCAGGAAAACAGTTCATCTACAGGTAATTTGTCCTGTAGAATTCTCCATGATCTTGTTTTGGTACTTTGTATCCTCATAATGTTTTTAAAAATGTGTTCTTCCATCTTCTCTATTTCCTATAATGGGTAGTTAGAGGTAGAGACCTGGTGAAATTCAAGTTCAAGTTATTATTTTGTTTGTTTTTTGAGGTTTGTAATTTTTCTTTTTCTTTTTTTCGGGAGGGAGGGGCATTGTTTGTTTGTGTTTTTTTTGTTTTTTTTGTTTTTTTTTTTGGCTAGAATACTTCATTGGTGGTGACTTGTATTTTCTGTAAATCATACCAGGTACTTTATATTGTCTGATTTCTTTACTTTTGGTAATAAATTGATCAAGGTATTGCAAATTTAATCCATCCTTTATAAGTAGAAAATAAAAGCAAATTTGACCTTTGTAAGGAGAGACTTTGTTGATAAAGGCTATAGAGGGTGAGGCAATATAGTAAAAGGGGAGGAGGACTGTTGTAAAAAGGAGAGCACTCTTATTGTAAGATTTGTAAGTATCTCAAAGATCAGACAGAATGGCTTTTCTTTTTATGAAGTTAACAAAACTAGAACTACCTTTTCTTTCATAAGATGGGAACTATTGTTATTGGTCTGTATACAGATCAAACATGTTCAACAGGGGTTTGAAAGTTGGCTTTGAGGAGTTATAAATTAAAAACAAACAAACAAAAAAAAAACTTTGTTGTTGAAAGTATTAAAAAGATCCTCCATTTTTCCCCCTTACCCTCTTCTAGCTCTCTTCCATCCTCCCCACCCCCAGCCTTCACCACCCTGTTGTCTGTGTCCACAGGTGATACATATATACATGTAAGTTTAGATTGATCTCCTGCCACCCACCCTCCGCTGCCTTCCCTCTGAGGTTCAACAGTCTATTCATGCTTTTATGACTCTGGGTCTATTTTTATTCATCAGTTAATTTGGTTCATTAGATTCCACATATGAGTGAGAATCAGGTGATGCTTATCTTTCTCTGACTGGCTTGCTTCACTCAGCATAACACACTCCAGGTTCCTCCATTACTTTTGCAAATGGTGAGTTATTTCTTATTATTGCCACTTAGTATTCCATTGTATAGATGTATCACTGCTTTTTAATCCACTTATCTATTGATGGGCATTTAGGCTGTTTCCAAGTCTTAGCTTTTGTAAATTGTGCTGCTATAAACAGAGAGGCACATATATTTTTTTTTGATGAGTGTTTCGGGTTTCTTAGGATATATTCACTGAGTCAAATGGGAGTTCTATTTTTTTTAATTTTTTAGGAAATTCCATGCTGCACAATGATAGCACCAGTCTGCATTCCCAACAGCAGTGCATGAGGGTTCCTTTACTCCACAACTTCACCAGTACTTGTCGTTTGTTGATTTGTTGATGATTGCCATTCTTACAGGTGTGAGATGGACCTCAATATTTTTTTGATTTGCATCTCTGCAATGATTAATAACTTTGAGCATTTTTTCAATTGTCTTTTGGCCTTCTGTATGTCCATGTTCAAAAAGTGTCTATTTAGTTCCTTTGCCCATTTTATGATTGGATTGTTTATCTTCCTTTTATTAAGTTGTATGAGTTCCCTATAAATTTTGGAAATTAAACCCTTATCAGTGATACCATTGGTAAATATTTTCTCCCATGCAGTGGGCTTTTTTGTTGATGGTTTCTTTTGTTGTGCAGAAGCTTTTATTTTGTTGCAGTCCCATGTGTTTATTTTCTCCTTGTTTTCCATTGTCCTAGGACAGTGGTCAGCAAACTGCAGCTCATGATCCACATGCTGCTTACAAGCCATGGTCTGAAGCTCTGTTGACTAATGAGTTTGCCAACCATCGGGCCAGGGGTTTTATCACAAGGGACAACAACCTGTAATTATTGGAATTGAGAGTCTAGGTCAGTGTTGACAAACTTATTAGTCAACAGAGTGGCAAACTGTGCCTCATGAGCCACATGTGGCTTTCGAGCCACAGTTTGCCAACCACAGTCCTAGGAGATATATCAGTATTTATTGCTGTAGGATATGTCTGATATTTTGCTGCCTATCATTCTTCTAAGGTTTTTATCGTTTCCTATCTTACTTTTAATTCCTTTATTTATTTTGAGTTTATTTTTGTGTATGGTGTAAGTTGGTGGTCTAGTTTCAATTTTTTTTTGCATTTATCTGTCCAATTTTCCCAACCCCATTTATTAAAGAGACTATCTTGGCTCCATTGTATGTTCATACTTCTTTTGTCAAATATTAATTGAGCATAATAGCCTAGGTTGATTTCTGGGTTCTCTGTTCTGTTCCATTGGTCAATTTACTTTTTTTGTGCTAGCACCAGGCAGTTTTAAGAACAGTGGCTTTGTAATATAGTTTGATATTTGGTATTATGACACCTCCAACTTTGTTCTTCTTTCTCAGGATTGCTATGGCTTTAAGGGTTTTTTTTTTGTATTCCATATAAATATTTGGATAGCTTTTTCTAGGTCTTTGAAATATGCCATTGGTATTTTAGTGAGGATTGCATTGAATCTATAGATTGCTTTGGGTAGTATGGACATTTTAATGATGTTAATTCTACCAACCTATGAACGCGGAATATTCTTCCATTTGTTTATATCTTTCTCTATCTCTCTTTTTCAATGCCATGTAGTTTTCCGAGTAAAGGTCTTTCACCTCCTTAGTTAAGTTTATTTCTAGCTATCTTAATTTTTTGTTGCAATAGTAAATGACATTGTCTTTTTAGTTTCTCTTCTGCGACTTCATTATTGCTTTATAAAAATTCCAAACATATTTGGATCTTACTTTTGTATCCTGTACATTTTGTATTTGTACATTGACAAATTAATTTACTAAATCTATTAGTTTTTTGATGGAGTCTCTAAGATTTTCTATGTACACTATCCATGCCATCTGTGAATAATGACAAATTTACTTCTTCTTTTCTAATTTGGTTATCTTTTATTTCTTTTTCTTGTCTGATAGCTATCGCTAACGTTTCCATTACTAACTTGAACAGGAGTGGAGAAAATGGGCATCCCTGTCTTTTTCCTGTTCTTAAGAAAATGGTTTCAGTTTTGGCCCATTGAGTACGATGTTGGATGTAGGTTTGTCATATAAGGCTTTTATTATGATGAGGTATGATCCCTCTATTCCCACTTTGTGGAGCATCTTTATCAAGAACAGATTTTGTCAAGTGCCTTTTCTGTATCAATTGATATAATCATGTGTTTTTTGTATTTTAATTTATTTATGTGATATATCACGTTTATTGATTGTGGATATTGAACTATCCCCAGAATAAAGCCCACTTGGTGATGGTGTATGATCTTATTAGTGTATTGCTGGATACAATCTGCTTATATTTTGTTGAGGATTTTAGCATCTATGTTTATAAGGGATATTGGCCTATAATTATCGTTTTTTGTAGTATCTTTATCAGATTTTGGAATTAGAGTAATGCTCAATTCATCAAACGAGCTTGGAAGTGTTTCTTCCCCTTGAATTTTTTTCCGAATAGTCTGAGGAGGATTGGTGTTATTTCATCTATGAATGTTTGGTAAAACTCTTCTGTGAAGCCACTGGGACATGGGCTTTTGTTTGCTGGAAGTTTTTTGATTACTGTTTCAATTTCATTGGTAGTTATCAGTTTATTCAGGTTTCTGGTTCTTGCTGATTGAGTTTTGGAAGATTGTATTTCTTTTGGGTAAATGTCCATTTTTGTCTATGTTGTCCAGTTTGTTAGAATAGAGTTGTTTGTACTATCTTTTTTTTTTTTTTTTTTTTTTTTTTTTTTTTTTTTTTTTTTTTTTTTTTTTTTTTTTTTTTTTTTTTTTTTTTTTTTTTTTTTTTTTTTTTTTTTTTTTTTTTTTTTTTTTTTTTTTTTTTTTTTTTTTTTTTTTTTTTTACAATCCTTTGTAGTTCTGTGGGGTCTGTTGTTACTTTACCTCTTTCATTTCTAATTTGTTTATTTGGATCCTCTCTATTGGTTTCTTGGTGAACCTTGAAGATACTACCCCCCCCCATTTTAGGGTTGAATGAGAAACTCATGCTTTCCTTCAACAGACTCTTGAGAACCTTGGCAAAAATTTCTTTCATTTTATGCGCAGAAGCCCCTGACATACATCAGGAGATTACATCAACTGATACAGAATGATAAGATTCCACTTTTATTCTAGTTTCCATATCAAATCAAGCTGAGTTAGATTAGCCAAACAAACTAACCAGATAGATTACATCAGACATTATGCCACATCAAATCTCAATTTTGAAAAAAAAAATCATCTCTCCTCCTTAGATATCACACAAAAATCCAAGTCCCCAAATACAGGCAGTATCATCTTCCACCCCTTCATCAGTCCTAGCCAGAACAGCCTCATTCACATTTCTGGTTGAAGTCTTATAATTGCTGTAACAAATTATCACATTATTTTACAGTTCTGTAGGACAGAGTCTAAAATCAAGGAGTTGACAGGTCTGTATTTCTTCTGGAGACTTTGAGAAAGAATCCATTTATTTATCTTTTTCAGCTTCTGAAGACCACCTCTCTCCCTTGGTTCATCACGCTTCTTCAAATCACTCCTATTCTTCGTTTCCATCATAACATCTCCAGTTAGACCATCAATAGCAACACTATTTATAATCACTAAATTATTTTAAAAATCCAAATCCATAGATCAGTGAATAGATACATTATAGTATATTCATACTATGGTATACTACTCAGTATAGGAACAACCAAATGAGGATAAATTTTGAACACATAATACTAAATTAAATTAGTAAAATACAAGACTACAACTGTATAAAAATCAATTTATAAAAAATTCTAGAAAGTTCAAATTATTTCAATAAAAGAAAATTATTGTTTACCCAGACCCAGAAGTTTAGTGAGGAGATCAACGGTAAATAGCTGAGACATTTTTAGAGTTAGGGCAATGTTCTGTATCTTAATTTTGGTTATACTTATACAACATTGTAACATTTTCACAGCTCATCAGCTGTATACATAAAATGGTTTGATTTGAGCTTATGTAAGTTACTCTTCAATAAAATTGTAAAATTTTAAATATTATTACAAAATACCTAGCTTATTTTATAATTTCTGGTTTGTATGTTATACTACTAATTTTCTAGTGATTGGATTTGCCAAAGATATAAACCTTGTAAACTTATACCGTAGAAAAGTATCTCCTGCCTTATCCATGCTACAATACAAATAAGATTAGAGGTCATAAAAATACAAATGCATTAGTAGAGATTAAAATGAGACCCTTTTCCTTAAAAAAAAAAAAACACCCTGAGATTGAGCATTCTGGAGTATAAAATAAAATGTCACTGATAAAATTTTAAAGATTTTTGGATAATTTTATTTTCTTCTCAGCAGCCTAAATTTCTGAGCCAAACAATGAGTAGAAATTTGTCCCAGGAGAGCTATGCCAAGGACTGAAATTGAAATTCAAACAATTATTTTCTGTAAAGTTTATTCTGCAGATGGTGTAAGCACAGAGGAGCTAAATAAATGTTGGTGCAGATTCCTCAGTGATAGCGATTTCTACAAAGGCAAAATAACCCTAATAACCTTCATAACATCTTCATTTGTAAAATGGTCCAAGGATGTCGTTTTGATATGGGGAAGTTAACTTTGTGTAGTGCTTTTTGCGAACAACACATCAAAAGGATTTTTTCCTTAACTATGGTTTTCATAACCATAAAATGTACATATATGCCACTTTATTGTTATCATAAAGTTAATAGATCAATTTCCCTCTGTTCTACCAAATAAAATATAGAACACTTTTAATTTAATTCATATTTCTGTAGAATTATATGAAAAACAGGAGCAATTAATTTGTGAGCTATTTACAAATGTTCCCTGAAGCACATATACTGCTAATTTATGTGGCAACTAAAGGCCCATGAAGAAGGCAATGCTCACTAATCACAGGTGCCTGGGACATGATCGCCATAAAGTAAGTGGCAGCCTGAGTGTCTTAAAACTGTCACAGAAGAGTTTACATTCATTAAAGGCAGCTCACAATCTTTCTTAGAATCCTAAGCACCAATGGCTGAACCACCTATCTTAACCAGAGATAAAGCATTACATAAATATTAATTTCATTAAATTATCCTATTTCACTCTTCAAATATTATCTTCAATTCATTCTTTAACCCATACATCTAAAATAATAACACATCTTGGAATTCTACTGCATGCATGTCTCTCAACCCTGTTTTTCTTCCTTTCTGTTGTTTCTGGACTGTTATAAAGATCTCCTGTGTAACCTCCCTGTCCTTAATCAGGCCTCACTCTACATGCTCCACTACTATGATCTATCTAATATCAAATCTAATCATATCACCTATCATTTAATTCTCTCCCCTACTTCTTGATGCTTCCAGTTTTAAGTTGGAATATTTTGGCCTGACATATAAAAACTCAGATGATCTGACTTTTACCCACCTTTACAATCTCCTAATCCAGCAACCTTTGCCTTGTATCTACTGGTAAAGGCACATATTAAGTATGTTACCATTCAGAGGCATTAAAAAAAAAACACTTTTCTCAAACACATCACTCTATTTGATATCTCACATATTTGCTGATCCCATTTATTGCTGTCTCTTCCTGATAAGTTTTTATAACACTTCTATAATCCTATCATTGTTACCTTCATCCTTATGCCTTATCTGACCTATCATAATTATTAATTCCCTCTTCTGTGGTATTGTTGGATTACTAGGAGAAAATTAACATATACTACAAACTATTTATTTTCCTAATCTTTGTACTTCTCTACTGTACTTTTCTTGAGCATAGGAAACATCTTATCAGTGGTTCTCAACCTTTCTAATGCCGCTTACCCTTTAATACAGTTCATGTTGTGGTGACCCCCAACCACAAAATTATTTTTGTTGCTAAACTTTATAACTATAATTTTGCTACTGTTAATGAATTGTAATGTAAATATCTGTGTTTTCTGATGGTCTTAGGCTCTACAGCAGCATTTTTCAACATGTGAGTCACGACCCACAGGTTAAGAACCACTAGGTTCTTAAAGGATAAGCGGCATTAGAAAGGTTGAAAACCACTGATAGTTATCTTGCAAATCTGGGGACTAGTACACAGGAGGTGGTTATTATATCTTGAAATGGACACTAAAGAAAATTCTGTATCTGTCACAGGTTAGATGAAATAGTTTCTAATGTCTTTCCAAAAGACATTATACCTCCCAAATCTTTGTAATATCATTCTAGAGCTCCAATTTGACAAACCTTGTTACTTTTTACTTTGATTCTCTTGATTAGGAAATATTTGTACATTACATAATACAACTATTTATTTATGAGGTAGAACAAATATAACATTCTCTTCTATTTATTTAACAGCATATAAATATTGTATGTTTTTCTTTTCCAATACTTTTAGATATTTTAAGATATTCATATTGCAAAGATAAATATGAATTTAAATCCACTCAATTTCCTTTATTTACCCTTATTGATTTTTTTCATTAAAGAATTGTAATAAAACAGAGTACTGACTCTGGTGTAAAACTATATGTCACAATGTAGTTCAGCAATATTACGTGAATCAATTATATTTTGAGAAAGGTACATTTTCAATGGTTTTTAACTGAAGGTGTTTTTTTTTTTTAATGTCTTTCCCTCAAGCTCTTTTTGTAAAGTTTAAACATATACACTCACTGTACAGTGGAGATCTTAGTAATGCATTTTTGGGAACACTGATTTATTCAGTTTTTTATATGAATAGCAGACTGAGGATCCTCGCTCCCATAAAAGCCATCAAAAGGATATTAAGCCAAAAAAAGGTTTCAATATCTCTTCTGTTCAGCAAGATAAATGTTTAGAGTTCTGTTTAAACAAGCTTATTTTTATGGCTCTCCCACTCATCTATTAACATGGATATTTATGATTATTTCCTAACTCCATGGTTCATAAATGAAGTTTATAGGTACTGTCGAAAGTTGTATATGAAATTCCTTAAAATAGACTCTTACCCTTGAAAATATAGATATCAGCTATACCAAGATGTTCTGAAATCAACTTGAAATATACAAGTAGATTGCTGTATTTTAAAATATCTAGATTTTCAATGTGATTGCTAGTAGTCTAATGATTAAATGGTAGATTCAGACAAATGATCTATTCTGCGTAATACCATTTTCTCAGTGTGAGCCCTTCTTCCTGTCCTCTGAGAACTTCTATCATTGCTTTCTTTTAAGTTTTTTTCTTTCTGTGTCTTTAATTTCTTACTTACCACTAGCTTTTCCTTCCTTACACATACACTTTCTTCCTTCGATCTGTTTGACTACTCCTTTGTCTTTCTTTAATTGCCAATGCAACAAATAACTTATTATCATTGTCTTCCTCTTTCTTCCATGCCAACCTTAACCTCCTATAAAATGAATTCCTACTCAGTTTCAGTAAGAACATTTCTTTCTCACTGCTCTAGAATGTGCTGCTGAAATTATAAATCCCCTTTTCTTTTCTTCCTGGAACATCTTCTTCCCCCAAATTGCAAGCAGCTGTGCTCTCTTGGTAATCTTACGTGATCTGAATCTTGGACAGGCAGAAGGTTCTGACTGCCTAGGTCAAATTCTTACGCCATCATCAATTGTTGTGTGACCTAAAAAGGTTAATGCTTCTCCTTATGCTTAAATTGCCTCATCCTGGTGCAGGTCTTATCATTAGAATAGGTCATTTGTCACTTTCTCTAAAGACAAAGCAATTTGGATTAATCTTATAGGTCTTCTCAAATCAAGACATACCCATAAGAAATTTTTCAAGCAATAAAGTTAAACACATAGCTATTTTTTAAAATGAATATTATACCACTTGTAATATGCTATAATAAACCCAGGGTATTTGATGACCAAATAAGATAATGTATATGAAACTAAAATATAATAACTAGGCATGCTTTTATTCTTTATTAACAGATATTTGATCATCTTAAAGTACCATAAATTTTACATGATACCTGGATTTACAACAGTGAGTAAAACAATATCCTAGAATAGATATTAACATTAGACTTATTTATTCGTAATTTAACTGGTGCCACCAGAATTTAAGCCTTTAAAACTTTGCTTCAAGATTGTGAATATGTAGGTTAAGACACAGATTTTTTTGTTGAAATGCAGAAATCCTTTCAAATCCCTAACATTAACAGTTTAAAAGGCAGAAATTTATGTTGACTAATATTTTACAGAACTGTATCCATTTGTTATAAGTTGTCTGAAATATGAAGACTTTTATATTGCAAAGCTCAAACTTAACATATGTACTTCCATTTTAGAGAAAGTAATATTGACTTAAAGTCATATTAAAGACTGAAAATCTTATATCACACATTTTTCCTGAGCGCAACCTATGAGGAAGAAAGAGTCCTAAGCATCACTGGCATTTGACTCAGAAAATTCTAACTTGTTTGCTATTAATCCCACTAATAAAGAGACGTACAAATACGCAAATAGCAATTTGAGGTTGGAGTGAGGGGAGCCACTGTTTGCTGATCACAGAAAGGAAACAGGAGAAAACAGTTTCCTATTATGTCTATAAACTATAATGTATTTATTGTGTGTGGTAATTTTGGTGGTAATGCAAATATTTATTTTAATATACAGGATATTATCTGAGGAATACATTGTAATAAATGTTGCTTTTTTAAAAAGTACCTATTTTTTATATAAAGTAATATTCCCTTGTCTCTTACTTTTATATTAGTTCAAAATGTTTATTAATCTGCTTAAAATCACCTGCTGGTTGGCATATTGGGATGTTCTACATGGTTTATGATATAATTTTTCCTTTCTCTGCATTTTCCACATTCAGCCATTATGCAGAAAACTCATTATGTTTTTGTTAGAATTTCATTACAATTGCTAATAACTGTGAAGGCAGCAGACAAGTTTTCAGTAGGGTTGATATAGAGATTTATTTTATTTATTTTACTGTCAATATATCTTTTTAGCAATAAGTGTTTTTGGTCTTTTATTAGTCTGTTTAATTCAGTATCTTTGCTTTGAGATAGGACAAACCTCTCAGATACTGCTTTTTATTTCTTTTTTCTTTAGTGTCCTTCTCTCTTTTTCTGTCCTCACCTTGATAAATCAGGGGGTACAAATGAATCTAACCAAAGAGCAATTTGTGTGAAAATTCAATTAGAATGCTTAAGTATGCTAATTCTATTTCTCCTCTTACTTCTTCCTATATTTCAAGATTTTGATATATTGTTTAACTGCAGAATATCACCAAATATTATTGTTTTTATTTCCCATTAAAAACCAACAACAAAAAACACCTTTAACTGATTTTAGGTATCAATGTTCCCTTGATCCCTCTGCAAAAGTGAAGTCTGATGTCATTTTGCCTACAAAACACAAACTATTCAACCTCAGAAACACAGGCCAGAGCAAAGGTTTTCAAACATTATGCTAGAAAAACAACCACCTGGGTTTGCTGTAAAATGTACAAATTCTTTAAAGTTACACTCAAAGACACTGATTTAGGGAGTATGGATGAATTCAGGAATATGTATTTTTTAAACATATACTTTTATTGTTTACAGTATTACAAATAGTAGTACATATGTCTCCTTTTTTTTCCCTATTGACCTCACCTCGGCCTTCCCCACCCCCCAGTACATGCCCTCACCTGACCCCGCCCCCCATTGTCCTATATCCATTGGCCATGCTTACTTACATACATGCATACAAGTCCTTCAGTTGATCTCTTACAGCCCCTCCCCCCACCACTCTCACACCCTTGCCTTCCCACTGTTTATGACAGTCTGTTCATTGCTTCTTTGCCTCTGTATCTGTTCTCCCCCACTCCTTTAAAAACATCTTGCCCCTGTAGGCTAGAAATAAACTTATAAGAACAAAAAATGTTAGAGTCCCACTTTCAATGTCAAACAGTTCCTTATGTGTACATGTCAGCAATGGTGTCTGGATAGTGGACAAATGGTGGCAATGTAGGTCCGACCCTTTCTGGTTTGGTCCTAGGCATCCTGTAGCGATGCACAGCTGCTGACTGCTCATATGGCAAGGTGTGGTCAATGTCTTCCATCTCTGGACTGATTCTCCTCTTGTTTTTGTGATTAGAACAGACCTGTCAGTTCCTCTCTGTTGCAGGAATCCACTTGGTCTTGGAGTTGTTTTCTGAAAGTATATAAACATATTCTCAACCAAAAATTAATAAAGGAATCTTTTCTATAAAATGGACTTAGGGTCCTTTTTATTTTTGCCCACCTGATTTTCCTTTGGCTTGACACCATGTTGTGTTTTTCATGGGTGTCTTGCTGTTAGAATTACAAATGAAAATTAATTTTCTAAAGTAAAAATGTTCTAGATGTAATTTATTTACCGGATATTTTTTCTTACATGATATTATCCTACAATCCCCTCCCCTTTTTTTTGATTAATGGAGAATTATGTAAAATTTTAATGCTATCTTGATAACCTTAAATTTTATTTTTTTGCACATAAATATGCCTGTTTTGTGTTCATTGCATATTAAGCAATTTTACCATGAGATGAACTAACAATGGAAATTTTAGTGGGGCATGAGAGGGAGCGGCAGGGGCAGGGGGGTTAATGGGAGAATAAGGACACGAGTAAAAAAAATGTTATAATAAAATGTTAAATCTAATCCATACAATGGTCACCATAACCTTACAAAAAATTGTTTCATGTGACAAAGATTTTTAAATGAAACTCTGTAGTCTGAAAATTGTTTTGGAAGGATATAAAGAAAGTTTCCTTCAAATGTCATAAGGATTATAATTGAAACTAAATATAGTTAGCCTCTTGAGCTAAGATAAGTAATCTGTGTTTTTGCCTCCCTGAAAAAGTTTATATAAAGTTACAAAAAGAAATTGTCAGCCCGTTTGAAATTGAACTGCCATAGCCTAGAGCAAAGAATATCCTTACATGATACTATTTTACAATGTCATTTAATTTTTGATATTTCACAATAGCATATTATACAATTATACCAAATAAAATTACAAACTAATTTTTTGAATATGTATTTTTATAAATAGTCCATGTGATTATGGTTCAGATAATTCAAAAGCATGGTCTGAGAAAATTTAGCTTGTATTTTGGATTTCTGCATTTTTTTAAAGCTCCAAACTGCCATTATTCAAATTATGCTACTAAAATCTAAAACTTTAATGCCAGAAATTACTGGAGGAGGCAATGGCAGGTTCCTCCTCATGTCTTATGTGGAGCCAACAGATGACTAACCAACCTAGTGATGTCTATGAAGTCCAGTAAAGATTTCAGGGACATTGTCATTGTCTACTAATTCAAGGGATGTGGAACAGATGCAGCCACCCACGTCCATGGGCTCACTTTCTGCACTCCCAGTTACCTACTGTTTCTGTTACCTTCAGCAACTGTGTTCTGAAAATATTAAATGGAAAATTCTAGAAGTAATTCTCAGTAGTTGGTTGAAATCTTATAAGTCCTGCCCAGGACGTGGATCATCCCTTTGTCCACTATCTTCTTGCTGCATATACTCACTGTATATACTCACTGTATTTACTCTCTGTACATGTTCCCTGCCATCCTGTTTATCAGAGCAACTGTCCCTGAATCACAGTTCTAGTAATAACAGCCCTAAAGCATAAGAGTTAGTTTGGATAGTTCAAACAGACATTGTAAAGTGCTTTCTATAAGTGGGAAGGTGAGTACAATACAATAAAATATTTTGAGAAAGAGAGAATCATCACATTTACATAGGTTTTATTACAGGATGAGTAGCCCTGCACACGAATCCATGTGCCAGTAGCTTCTACAGGGCCTGGCCACTCTGCGCCTGCTGCCCAGAGGCTCTCTGTGGCCCACAGGCTCATCTATGGATGGGTATGGAATGCTTGGCTCATTGCCAAGGCAACAAGGCAAGTGTTCCATGTCCTGGCCTGGCCAGAAGCCCATTCACAGTTGGGAAATATAAACACTTCCCTCTCTGTTCTCAGGAACTCTGATAAAGGGCTTTCTTATCTTTCTCATCTGGCTTTCACCCCTGTGCCTCTGACACCAGCCCCTCCTGTCTTACTATTCTCCACCTACTCCATCCTATGACTTCCCAGACTTGACCTTGCCTGGGAGTCAGGGGCCACTTGACACTGCTCAGGTCTCTGGTTCCTTCTCTTCTTATGCAAGTGTTCCATGCCTAGCCTAGCCAGAGGCCCATCTGTGGCCTGATGGAATGCTTGCTTCATTGCCATGGTGGAATGCTTACTAGCCTCCACCCCTGACCCCTCCCGCCCCAGGACTGAGAGACTCTGGTAGGGTTATGTGGACTGGGTGCCACCATATTGTGGCTATGGGCACTGCCATCTTTGTGACAGAATGATGGTTAATTTGCATATTACCCTTTTACTAGATAGAATATTGCTATAATTCTTCTATTTTATTATTTGTTATTGTTAATACCTTATATGCCTAATAAATTAAGCTATTATGGGTATGTGTGAATAGTATAAAACATAGTATATATAGGATTCAGTGCTATCAAAGGTTTCAGGCATTCAGAGGCTATTAGAATGTACCCCCATGATCAAGCTATAGGCTACTGTATTGTAAAGAGCTGAAGTATGATGGGGGATGAGGAGCATTGTGAGAGTGAGATTTTCACCAGATTTCCCAAAAGAATTATGCTGAGTATTACGAGACATTGTTTGATGAGTATTTTAGGAACAGATTAACAATCAGACAGAAAGTATCTCTTGATTTATTAAGCAATAGGATACTGTTGGAGGTTTAGCCATAGATTTTCCCCAATTAATCACAGGTCTCCAGAGTAAGGAAAGTATGTGACTAGGAAAAACTAAAACCAATGTACAGATGTAGTTGGGTAATCATATTCTTGTGAAATAAATTCTTAATGTTAGACTAAGGATTCTAAACAAATTATTGGTGGTAGGCATAGATATTGTCATCTCTTATGTTTTATAATAAAACTAGAGGCCTAGTACATGAAATTTGTGCATGTGGGGGTGTGTTCTTCAGCCCAGCCTGCTACCTCTCAAATCTGGGACCCCTTAAGGAATGTCTGACTGCCTGTTTAGGCCCAATCCTACGTGGATCGGGCCTAAATGAGCAGTCAGACATCCCTCTCACAATCCAGGACTGTTGGCTCCCAACTACTCACCTGCCTGCCTTCCTGATTGCCCCTAACTGCTTCTGCCTGCCAGCCTGAGCACTACCTAAACACTCCCCTGCCAGACTATTTGCCCCTAAATGTCCTCCCCTGTGGGCCTGCTCACCCCTAACTGCCCTTCCCTGCTATCTTGATCACCCCCAACTATCTTCTCTTGCTGGTATGGTCCTTGCCAACTGCCCTTCCCCGCTGACCATCTTATGGTGGCCATCTTGTGTTCACATGGGGGCAGAATCTTTTGACCACAGGAGGACAGTTATCTTGTGTATTGGGAGTGATAGTCAATCTGCATATTACTCTTTATTAGATAGGATAGAGGCCTACTGCACTGGTGGAAGCCAGCTAGTTTGCCCTGAAGGGTGGGTGTTTTCTTGAGGTGTGGGATGGCCTGGATGAGGGGCCTGTGGTGGTTTGCAGGCTGGTATCTGGGATTTATTTATCTTCTACAACTGAAACTTTGTAGCCTAGAGCAGAGCCAAACCTTCTGCTCACACAGCCATTGAAACTTTGTTGCCTTATGTGGAGGCCTGCTAGCCAGGGTGTGCAGAAAGCTTGGCTTCCTCCATTGCCAGAGGCAACCCAAGCTTCCCTCCTGCTCTCTCTGTGGCCAAAGCTATCTTGGTTGGGTTAATTTGCAATGTGCTCTGATTGATTGTTGGGTGGGGCTGTTGGACGTGGCTTGTGGGTGTAGTGGAAGTATGGTCAACTTGCATATTACTCTTTTATTAAATAGGATTAAGACTATTTTAATAAAGGATAGTGATTTGCACATTACTCTTTTATTAGATAGGATTAATACTATCTTAATACTATCTATGTAATGTGTTATTAGGTGAGGAAATGTCAAGGTATCCCCTCTATTTTTCTATATCTATTTTGCCCTGAAGAGGCTTGTAAAGATGACAAAGGAAAAATACAAATATAGTCATATATAAGTTAATGACTGAAATTGGTAGAATATTGTCAGGAATTCTAATGCCCAGAGTGAGAAAAACTTGAAAATAATGTAAACTACTATCTTGGTACCTCAAGATAGGAGTGCCCTAACATACGAGATTTTTGAGATATGAGCCATTGAGTGAGCGATTTTTGCTTTGAAATACAAGCAACATTTGAGATAGGAGTAATCAAGCGGATCGGCCAGCTGCACATGACCCACCAGTTTACCGCTACTTGAGCGTCTCATAATTTCCCATGCCTCAAGGATATGGAACGAATTAAACTCGTATCTCGAGGTACCACTGTATTCTCAAAGTATTTATAAGGTTTATTATCTATAAAGTTACTTTCAATGTAGTTTAAACCTACTGTTGAGGCAGATGGCCAATATGCACAAATGATGGCAAGAGGTAAAAGGTTGTTTACATTTTACTTACAATGATAGTTTAAGTCAACAAACACCTTTTTTGAATGATTGCTATATGTCTAGTGCCATTCCTGTTTCTGAATATATAAAGAAGATTAAATATAGTTCTTAATGCTGAATAAATTATAGTACAAAGGGATAGTCTAAAAAACTACTATTTTAATTAGTGCCTTAATATTTTCATTGATATTATTTTAAATTATTTATTTATTTGTTTGTTTGTTTATTTAAATGTATCTTTCTTGATTTCAGAGGAAGGGAGAAGGAGAAAGAGATAGAAACATCAATGATAAAAGAGAACCATTGATTGCCTGCCTCCTACATGCCCCACCCTGGGAATCAAGCCTGTAATGCAGGCATGTACCCTTGATCAGATTTGAACCTGGGATTTTTTTTAGTCCACATGTCAATGCTCTATTCATTTAGCCAAGCCTGGTAGGGCTAAAATGTTTTAAATTACAGTTGATGTACAATATTATATTAGTTTCAGATGTACAATCCCATGTTTAGACATTTATAAGTTAGGAAGTGATCTAGTAACTATCTGAAGCCATACATAGTTATCTCTATACTAGAGACCCAGTGCATGACATTTGTGCACTTGTGGGGATGGGGGAGAAGGAGGATCCCTCAGCCCAGCCTGCACCCTTTTGCAGTCTGGGAGTCCTCAGGGGATGTCCCACAGGGAGCAAGCCTAAACTGGCAATCAGACATCCTTAGTGTTGTCACAGAGGCAGGAGAGGCTCTTACCACTGCTGCTGCTGTGCTTATCATCCATGAACCTGGCTTCCAGCTGAGCAGCACTTGCCCTGTGTGAGTACATTGACCACTAGGAGCAGCTCCTGTGTTGAGCGTCTGCTCCCTGGTGATCAGTGCATGTCACAGTGACTGGTAGTTCCACCGTTCACTCAATTTACATATTAGCCTTTTATTACAGAGGATGTAAAAGGCTAAATAATCATCCAACCATCTGACCAACTGACTGACCGGACAGTACATATAACATGCACTGGCAATTTAAAAATAAATGTTGACTCCATGTGCATAGTACACATAAAGCTTCACTGGCGCTAATCACACACAACTCCAGAATGTTTCTGAAGACCAATTATTGGCACAATGTACCTCTGAAGCTGAAAGGAAGTGGCATCGTTGAAGACCAACTATGGCACAAAAGATTGTGACCTAACATAATCAAAGCTGAAGTATTAACAGAATCTGCAGAAGGAGAGGTTGTTCTGATTCCAAGAATTGAGTTGCCCCTGTCTGACACTGGTCTCCCATTTAAATTAATTTGAAGACAGTTTCCCATGATGTTAGTATTTGTCTTGAGTATTAATAAATCACAAGGACAAACTCTAGAAAGAGTAAGAATATTCCTATCTGAACCCACTTTCGGACATGGTCAGTTATATGTTGCTTTCTCTCAAGTTCAAAGAGTATGTGACATTAAAATTAAAGTTGTAAATACTTCATCACAAGGGAAATTACTCAAGCACTCTGAAAGTGTTTACACTCTTAATGTGGTATACAGGAGATATTAGAATAAGTTTAATCAATTTATTAGTCATTGATTTTATCAATGTTTTTATATCATATTTTTGTTATTTTTATATCATGTCTTTGTTGCTTTTATATCATATTGTTATCATTTATTTATTAAACACCTAGAGGCCCAGTGCATGAAATTCATGCACTCAGGTAGGGGAGTCCCCTAGCCTTGCTTGTGTCCTCTCACAGTGCAGGAGCCCCATGATAGATCGCCCCAAAGACACAGGCCCTGCCCACCCATGCAGGGGTCCTTGATGGATTGTCCCAAAGAGGTTGGCTGGAGCCAGGGCTCCCACCTCCACTCTGTGCAGAGCCGTGGGACCCTCTCCTTGCCACACAGAGTCACAACCCCTGCCTCTATGCCACACATGAATGTCAAGCCCCTGCTCACCCATTTGCTCATGCAGCCCCACCCACCTGCATGCACCCACTGTGCATGCAGCCTCCTGGTGATCGCTTATTGTGGGGTGAGGGCATCATAGCATGAGGATGTGATGACCACATAGACTTTTATTAATAGGACTTATGTATTATTTTCATATACATTTTACTAATTTTCTTCCTTTGACACTTGTATTATAGTGAAAAGGTGAATAACGATATTAAAATATTTTGTATTTTGATTTTATAATACTGTATTATACTTACTATTTTGACATGTTATTTTTTGCAGTAATGTAGTTACTGCATGAATCTTTCTTCTAATTAATTTTCTTTCTATGTATGTGAATCTGTGCACTGGATTACTAGTGAAAATGTGATTGACTGCATTCCCTATGCTATACTTTACATCACCCTGATGATTCTGTAAAACTATAAATTTATACTTCTTGATTCCTTTACCTTTTCACTCATCCCCCTGAATCCCTCTTAGCTGGCAACTGTCAAAATGTTCTCTAAATCTATAGTCTGTTTCTGTTCTGCTTATTTATTTTATTTTTAGATTCCACATATGAGCAAAATTATTTGGCATTTGTCTTCATCTGTCTGACTTATTTCACTCAGAATAAACACTACCCTCTAGGTCCATTCATGTTGCAGATGGCAAGATTTCATTCTTTTTTTTTTTTTTTACTTAATCTTATTGTGTTGTATATATGCACCACTTTTTTATGTATTCATCTACTCATCTCATGAATATTTAGGTTGCTTCTATATCTTGGCTATTAGAAATAATGCTATATATATATTTTTTTCAAGGTAGTGTTATGACCTTTGTTTTAAAGTCTATTTGGTCATGTATAATTATTATTAACTCAGTTTTATTTTTTTTTGTCTATATTTTATGAAATATATTTTTCATCCATTTACTTTCAGTCTATATGTGTACGTCCATTAATTTGAATTTTTTATAGACAGCATGTGTAAGGGTGTTTTTGATATTTGTTCAGCTACCATATGTCTATAAATTGATTTCAGAAAGAAGGGAGAGGGAAAGAGATATGAACATCAATGATGAGAGAGAATCACTGATTGCTTGCTTCCTACATGCCCCTTACTGGGGATCAAGCCCACCACTTGGGCATGTGCCCTGACTGAGAATTGAACAGTGACCTCCTGGTTTATAGGCTTATAATCAATCACTGAGCCACACCAACCAGGCCACTGTATATCTTTTTATTAGTACATTTAATCCATTTACATTTCAAGTAATTTTTCATAAGTAAGTATTTATTGCCATTTACTATTCACATTTTTACCCTTTTTTTCTTTCCATTTTTAAAAAGAATACCATTTAACAAATCCAGTAACACTGCTTTGGTGGTGATAATCTCCTTAACTTGTTCTTGTCTGGGAAGCTCATTATCTCATTTTCAAATTCAAAATTTTATAGCTATGCTGAGAATAGTAATTTTTGTTGTAGTTCTTACTTCTTATCACTTTGAATATTTCTTGCTAATCCCTTCTGACTTACAAAGTTCCTGTTGAGGCCTGAAAATCTTATGGGAGTTCCCTTGTTGGTAACTAACTGCTTAACTTTTGCTTCTTTTAAAATTCTCACTGTGTATTAACCTTTGACATTTTACTTATGATTTGCCTTGGTGGGACCCCTTTGCATTCATCATGTTGGGACTCTTTGTGCTTTCTGTACTCTCTTACTTCTCCATTAGTCACCCCACAATGCAATATTGTCCCATAGGATGCTTACACTATCCTCATTTGTGGGGATTCCTTTTTTTTTTTAATTTTGTTTTGCTGTTCTGATTGGGTGTGTTTTGATTCCTTATATTCTAAACTATAAAATTCATGCACTGGAGGGGGAGTCCCTCAGTCAAGCCTGTCCCCTCTCACAGTCTGATAACCCTCAGGGTTGGGAGGTGATTTGGCAATCAGGGGAAGGCACAGCCCCCATCATACCTCTGCTGCTGCCACTGCCAGCAGTGCAAACCTCGTACATCCCTAGTTACCTGAGCCTCAGGCGGCTCTGGGCAGCTGGGTAACAACCATCCAAGGCTTGCCTGCACCTCAGGCATTGGCTGGGTGGCTGCCATCCAAGGCTTGCCTGTGTCTTGGGCTGCCCCTGGGCAGCAGGGGGGCTGAGGGCAGGTCCAGCACACCATGTGCTTGCCACCCTGCCATCCTGGCTGGGCTGAAAGGACTGGAGGACACTGGCAGGGCTGGCGGACTGGGTGTCATCATCTTGTGGCTATGGGCTCTGTTACCCTTGTTATGGCATGATAGTCAATTTGCATATTTCCTCTTTATTAGATACAACTAGAGGCCTGATGCATGAAATCTGTACATGGGGCTAGGCCCTTGCAGCCACAGTGGCTTCCCTTGGCCCTCAATTCCCCATCTTCATCCAAAAGGTCATCTGGAAGGATGTCTGGAAGGTCATTTGACTGTCCAGTCTAATTTTAGCATATTATGCTTTTATTATTATAAACTGCTGATTTGTTCCTTTGTTTTATCTACTATACTGTTAATTTTCTGTAATGCATCCTTCATGCTTTTTTATGTTTTCCTTTTTAAAAATATATTTTTATTGATTTCAGAGAGGAGTAGAGAAGAAGAGAGAGATAGAAATATCAATGATGACAGAAAATCACTGACCACCTGCCTCCTGCATGCCCCGCATATGTGTCCTCATTGGGAATTGAATTGTGACCTCCTAGTCCATAGGTCAACACTCAACAACTGAGCTACTGCAGCCGAGCTGTTTTCTAGTCTTATTATATTTCCTATCTCTTTGTTGAAATTATCACTGAGTTCATCTTCTCTTCCCCTAATTTTATTGAACGTCTTTATATCAAGTGTTTTGAACTCTTCAGCTCCTGAATTTCTTTATCTCCATTTTGTTTAGTTCTGGTTCTGGAGTTCTATTTCTTTCTTTCATTTAGGACATATTTTGTCTTCTAATTTTGGATGCTTTCTTGCGTTTGTTTCTATGTAATAGAAAACAGTGGCACATCCTCCAGGGTTACTTGAGCTGGATGCTACAGATGTGCCTCCTATGTGAGCTTTGTGCACCCTCCTGTTGAAGTTGAACATTGTTGTTGGCATGTCAATGGGAGTTATTTACACTGAGAACAATTAGCTGCAGGGACTGGTTGTGACCACAGTGGAGGATCTGCTTTGCAGGGGATGACTAATGGAGCAGAATTCACTTTAGTGAGGCTTAGGTACCTTCAGAGAACACCCCTTGAGTGTGTTGTTCATGGATATGATTGGTTGGTACTGAAGCTGTCCACAGGGGTGCTGGCTCTGGCTCCTCCTGCTAGGTGCAGACCAATGTTAGCCACCACTTGTGTTCTGCCTGGGGCCACCTGGTAGAAACTACAAAATAATCTGCAGATGTCTGCTACTTGTGCTGGATTTGGAAGTGCCAGAGAGATGCCAAACTGCAAACATAGGATGGCTGCTGGTAGTGCCCATCCTGATGCCATTTAGCAAAAGGTAGAGGGTATGAGGAGGGCAGATGCTGCCTGTTTAAGAGATTTTATAAATTGCCACAGAATAAGCCAAGACAGGCCATTTGTATGGAAAAGTCATTGGAAAGGACATGGGTGGGTGAACAAGTTGGATGGAGTAAGGTCTCAGGGAATCAGCAGAGTGAAGCAAACAGGTTGATGGAGACTCAAATAGAGTACTCACCTGCAGGCTCTGCAGAGAGAGCTCAGCATAGAAACAATGGCTTCTGCTGACACTTCTGTCTGAAAGAAAACTATCTTTTGCTCTTGTCTTGAAGCCACACAATTCAGTTCTTTCCTTCATGTCCCGGGTGCCATTTGATCTGCTGCCCCAACACTGGAACTTAGAGGGAATGAGTCTGAGTAAGCTCATGCATAGATTCTTTATGGAAAATGCCTGGGATTGCAGCAGCCTTCTGTCTCACTCAATCACAACTTCCAGTTATGGGGACTTCACAGCCAGCAGTTATGGGGACTTCTCTTCCTGGCACTGGAACCTTGGGCTGCAGGGTGTGGGGGCAGAGGGAGGTGTGGAGTGGGGCTGGTGTATCCCACTCCTCAGGGGAACCTTTGCAGGTGAGATATCTCTCAATTTTAAACACCACAGGTTTTGGTATGACCAGCCTGTTCTGAGTCTCCATATCTCCCATCAGTCTCAGTGTGGCTTTTACTTTATATTCTTAGTTATAGGACTTCTGCACATCTAGATTTCAGGCTGTTCTGAATGATGATTGTTCAGTAGCTTAGTTGACATTTTGATGTGGTTGTGAGAGGATATGAGTACCAAATTCACCTGCCTGTCATCTTTTTAGTGCCTTCTTTATGCTATTCCAAGTTAAAGTAAAAGAGACCTAACATAGTAGTATTCTTTTGCAGGCCTCATTTTTGTTAGTAGAATTTCAGCAACAACTCTATTATGTAAGTGTTAATTAAGTAAAACTAAAGAGTTGCTTAAGAACATCAAGCTTCAAAGTGGTACATTACAAGTTAAATATGTGTATATGGCCCATGGACTTTCTATAACACTAAATATAATGACAATAAAGTAATAACAATTTGTTGAGAAGGAATTATATTTTTTAAAATTTATTTTTATTGATTTCAGAGAGGAAATGGGGGGGGAGAGAGAGAGAGAGAGAGAGAGAGAGAGAGAGAGAGAGAGAGAGAGAGAAACAACAATTATGAGAATCATTGATTGGCTGCCTTCTGCATGCCCCCTCCCAAGGATTGAACCCCCAACCCAGACATGTGCCCTGACCAAAATTGAACCTGGGATCCCTCAATCCACAGGCTGGTGCTCCATCCACTGAACCAAATTATCCAGGGCAAGAAGGAATTTTATTTTAATATATGAGAGAAGACTGACTACAGATATAAAACTGTAAGAGCATGAGTCCAATACTGTGCTGCATCATTCAGAAACTATTTCCTGATAAAACATTAGAATGACTTAATAAAATATATCTAAATTGAGCTCTTTGGTATGAATCCTTGTGAGTTTGGATTTAAGCCAGTATCTCTGAAGTATATGGTGAAGTATCCTCAATGGTAGAATAGATGTCTCTAAGAGTAGTAGTAGGAGTAAATCTCTTTCATCAACAATGAAAGTCATTGTCTCACTTGGATGATTTTTACCACTTTTCTTAAGATATTCAGGTTCTTCCTAATTCAAGTTCCAGTTTTGAAGGGAGAGTTCTTACACTAGTGGACACAAGAGGGTTCCATTAAGCCCAGAGGTCTATTTGCCACCGGATATTTTGTCCACTCCTATGACCAGTGTTCTATCAGGTAAAGAAAGGAATTATTATTCTAGCAGAAGTAATGGACTTGTCATATTGAGGTGAAAGGATTTCTGCTATGTTATTGGAGTAGGGAGGAGTGTGTCTGAAATCAGGGATGTGTTAAGGTTCCTCTTGATGCTCTATATTGATAATAATATAGGTGGGGAATTACAGTAAGCATGGTCTGAAAGGGCATGGCAAACAGGATGATGATTTAGGTTTTCCCACCAGGGATGAATATCTGGCCCTCTAGTTCAGCAGAATTGTTGGCTGAGGATGAGTAGCATCTATACTAATCAGATTATCCTAATAAGTAGAAGAAGGAAATGATAAATATCAATTACAATCTTAGGACCAATTGCTGCAGCAGAGATAGTAATAGTGAATACAAAAAAAAAAATAGATAAATGGAGGTAATATCTAAAAAAATTTCCTACCAGTATAACCTATATATGTATTGGAAATTAAAATTATGACAGAGAAAAATGTGTTTTTATCAAATATTGTTTTATTTGTATTTTTCTGAATCCATTCTCTAAATTCCTGGACATTTAAGTTGAATGACTTGGCTACCAACAATGAAAAGGGAGTGAAAATCATGTAGGCCTGGTTCTTACATGCATTCATTCAGCGTCTCTTCCTCTGCCCCTATGACAGTGAAAGCTACATGTTTCTGATTTCATAGCCCCAAATAGAGAAAAGTTCCCTGATTGTCAATATTTATTGAAAAATAATTAATTATTAATGTGTTAAGCTACTAAAATTTCAGGCTTAATTTATTACCACAAGACAGCTTAATCTGACTAATCTTCATTAAAAGAAAAAGGATGAGGAGGAGAAGGAGAATTGCCTTAATCCTCTAATATATGGATTTAATAGAATGGACACAGCAGAAATTTCATGAGGCAATAAAAATTTGACCTAAGAAATCTTCAAATTATAAAGCAAAGGGACAAAGATATCTGATATAAGGGAAAGTGTTGTGATATACAGAGAATTGATCCAGAGATTCCAATGTCTAATGAGTATTTAGAAGATTGGATAAAGATAAAAATTCTATAATGACCAAAGAATAGAAAAGCAAATGTCTGTGCTGAAGGCTGTCAAATTTGAAATTGAAAAAGATCACAGAATGGCAAATACACTGTACCTTATAGGAAACAATCATGGAATGAGAAAGAAAATCAACCTGATGTCTAGACCTGAGATAAATGATCTGTTTTTATATTTGAAGAGCCTTCTTTTTATTATTTCCTCAGTTTTCTATTTAGGATTCTTTATGCCTTGCAACAAAAGAGCAATGTCTAGAATAAGCATACACAATATTTATCAATTTAATCTATATCTAACTCTTCAGTCTTATGTACTGTAACTTTCCTCAATGTATTCTTCTTTAGTTATTTCTAATATTTCATCATTTTCCCATATACTTAATTTTATAAATGCCATTTCTTCTGTTTGAAATGCCCTTTTTCCCTTTCTCTACCTGGCAAATTTATATTTATTCTTTAAAATTCAGGTCAATTATATTTAACTCTGTAAAACTTTTCCCAATGCCTTGAAAAAGATTTAGTTGCCTGTTTTGGTGTGTTTCTTGGTCTAGTGTCCAGATATCTATAAAAATTAATTCATTAGGCAGGAACGTATTGATATTGTTATATATTGTTACATATCCTGCCTATTAGATGTTCAATTATTGAGCACAAGGCCCATGCCTTGTTCATTGATGTATACTCAGTGCTTATAATAATAATGGGCATACAATATCTGCTCAATAAATAAGCAATCACAGAAATGGCCCTGATTCCATAAGTAGCAAAAAAAAAAAAAATGGTTCATTTTCAGTTGTCTGACTCTCTGACACACCACTCTAGGAATGGCTGACTCTCTGACACACCACTCTGGGAATGGTTGTAATTTTATTTTATGAGACTACTGAATTCATAAAATTACTTCAATTTTATTTCATTTTTATTTGTTTATTCATTTAGCTTGATAATCTAAGCCAACTAAAGAATTTGGGGTCAGGATTGCTGAGAGGACCAATTCAACTACCACCAAGGCATATGACAGCCCTCAAGGCAGTTCAAGAGCTGCTAGTCTCACCAACTGGCTCTGGGAGAGTCTGCCAAGCAGGCAGACACTAGACAGAGTAGTGCTCCTGATATGGCATCTGTGGTTTCAGGTGGGCCAACGGGTTCCCTTGTGCCAGAATAGGAACAAAGGTGTCCATTTACTGTTCTCTCAATGTTTACAAAGAAAGCACATTAGTGAAATCTTTATTTTTTCCTTCCCTATAGCAACAGTCTTGATTACATTGCTTTGTGCAAATTATAGCTAAGTAAAAAAAAGTATAGATGGCTTATGTATCTATTTTTGAGAAGGTCAAAGACACTGTCTTTTTGTTAAAAGGTTAGGCATAAGTAGGCTTACAGTTTATAGTATGTGAAACATGGAATTTACTCTTGTACTATTATTTATTAATTATTCTGTTTTTCCACATGAACAACTGTAAACCTACTTTTGCCCACCCCTGTATTTCACAGCAATTTTAACCAGTTAGCAGCTTATGAAAATGTGAGCTAATCACACACACACACAAAAGACACACCCACACACAAAACACAGCATTTTTGGCTTGAATTTTACTAGAATAAAATATTTTCTCAAATTACATGGGCATAGCACTTATTCAAATCAATTATTTGTCCTAAAAATAACAAGGTGATTAAAAACTAATATAGAATCCTTATTCATTTTTTGTTATAAATAATAGGCACTATTTTGTTTTGGAGTATTTTATTTTATTTAGAGTATTCTTAGAATATTGCTGCAAATTTAAACATATAGGCATAAAATGCATTCTCAACAAATTCCACTTGCTGTTTTGAATTCAGCTTTACAAATAGGCTATTCAATCATTTAAAGTTTGGTTTTAAAGAAAGGAGACCAGAATTATGATGACAAATGTAACATGGATATTTGGCTGATCCTGGAAACTAAAATCACTTTGTGGCTTCTCTTCTCACTTGTCAAGACAGAGTTAATGGCTCAGTTTGCAAAAACAGGATGAGATTTCATTATTATATTTTCATTATGATATAACTTTCATACAGTGGAATTCACCATTTTTAGTGCATAGTACTATGGTTTTGACAAATGTAGCAATCCTATAATTACCAATGCAACAAAAAAGAGAGAATAATTTATTTTTATCTTGTCAAAAGATCACATATGCTCCCTTCAAGTTAAACCTTAACCCACCCCAGCCGAAGGAAACTGCTGATCTGTTTTCTCTCTCTATGTTTGTACCTTCAGGGTATAATATAAAGTTGTTTCAGAGTGTAGCTTTTCTACTTTGCTTTCTGGAACTTGTAATGAATGTGATATTAACTCATGTTAAGTGTTTTTAGGAATTTATCTTTGTCACTGACTAGTCTTCCATTATATGGATGCAACACATTTGCTTATCCATTCACTATTTGATGCATATTTGTTTTTGGTAGTTATGAATAAAACCTCTATATTTAACTTCTGGTCAAGATGGCAGCATAGGCAAATGTGGTACTCACATCCTTCCATGCCACCTGAAAATTACAACAGAACAGCCATCAAATATAGATGAACAGCAGTGTTGTGACTAAGACTATAAAGAAGAAGCCAAGTCCAGACTGGTTGAAGGAGCAAGGTTGCAGAATGAGCTGGTCCCACACCCACATGTAGTGATTAAAAATCTGGAGGGTTATCTCAATTATGTACTTGGCTTCTGAGCAACAAGGGGTCCCAGGCCACACCAGCTACCCGCTCTCCAGCCTAGGGTGTCACTGCCAGAAAGAGAAGTCCCCACCATTCTGACTGAAAACCAATGAGGATTGTGGCTGGGTGAAATGGAAGGTTGCTGGAGTCCAAAGTGTTCTCTTATTACTCTTCAAGCGAGGATATTTTTTTTCCCATTGATTTTTATGGAAAATGGAAGGAAGTAAGGGAGAGAAAAAGAAACATTGATGTGAAAGACACATCAGTTTATTGCTTCTTGCATGCACCCTGATGGAAGCTGGGGGGACCAAACCTATAACCCAAGTATGTGACCTTGACCAGAAATTGTACCCATGACCCTTCAAAACACTGGCCTGTGCTCCAATCACTGATAGACACTAGTCTGGGTTCTGGGTGCCTGCGGGTAGCTGGAAGAGGGAACCCCAGTCCCAAGTGCTGGAGGGAAGCCGGTACCTCAGGGAAGCCAGTGCCAGCAGCTGGGAAAGGAAAGCCTATTCTTGCATGAATTTTCATGCATCAGGCCTCTAGTACTATAATAACTATGAATGGTGTCAGTTGGTTACTAGATTTATTGGGATAATCACCTGGTAACATATAAATGTCTGTTTATGGGATTGTACACCTATAACTAATAAAATATTGTACATTACATGTATTTGAAAAGTTAAAAAATATATTTACAAAGAAAAGAATACTACAAAGATTTACATATTGGATATGATGTGAATAAAAGTATCTTGGGTAAATACTTAGGAGTGAGATTGTTCAGTTGTATTTTAAATGTATGTTTAACTTCATAAAACTTGATGAATTGTCTTTGTAGGCAGGCATCACCAGGGACTCTGCCTGGTCCCAGTGTTTCTTTTAAGCATGCAGTAGAGGTTGATGAAGAACTTATGAATGTGAATGAAATACTTGTAAGTTAGTAGCTGCCAGGAATTCCTTTCTGTCATACTCTTATGTTAGCCTGCGATCAACTTTAGAGTGTGTTTAAAACTGAATTCTGCCTGCTTTTTATGGCTCCTGGTATAGTTTCATTCCATGTTCTGACACAGGTAATCCTGAGTGCATGTCCTATCTCTTCTGAGAAACTCCTATCTTTCTTTTAACTTTCACCCTACCTTATTGCCAGGCAGCCCCAGGTTTCTGGTGGATTCAAGACAACCTCTGATTATGTAATCTGTTTTTCTTGTTGTTAGAGTGAAAGCAATACTTCTTTCAGTTTTCTACAACCTGAATGGGAGCTTAGGTAAATAGAGGTTTTTAATGAGACAGACATTCTGATGCTCTTAAGCACATTTAAATAAATAATGTTTAGGTAAGTGAGCTACCTGGTGAAGGTGAGCCTTGCCTTGAATATTTTAAATGCAAATTTATCTCTTCATATAGTCATTTTGGAAACTTAAGAAGATAGCCTCTGGAGTTGACTTGTAATTCTATAAAATATAATAATGTAATAAATAAAGAAGAATTGCTACCTGTCTCATTGTTTATTCATATAAATAAGACAGAACTGCATATAAAAATGGAGATATTTTTATATAAGTTGCCTCCCAAGACTTGTTAAAGGTAGTGAGGAAAACTAATCCTCTCACTGGACTTATTGTTTCCTTATCATGTTATCAGTTTTATATATGATTACTTGTGTTTGTTTTTTTCTTTTTATATTATTTTCCTAATTCAACATCCATGCTCTACTGGTGAAATTCTGCATATTCCTTTGGATCCAAACTGTCTTGTTATTAAATCAGGTTCTTTTCCTCAACAGAGGCAGCCATGGTTTTGCTTTTGATTACAATTGACTTTGTATGGGTCTTTTATATAGTTTATGAGCAAACTTTATTTGTTATATAGGCTTTATTTCCTCTACCCTTCTTTCTTAATCACATGCTAATTTTATTTAGATACATTTTTGTCGGGTATTCTCATGTATCACCTCTCAGATTCATTTTAGTTACCCCACAATCTAATTACAACTATCACTAGAGCCACATCTCTTATCATCCCCTGATTTAAATACTAAAAGATTTATGGTTCCCCTCACAAACCATGCTATTTCTCTTGTCCAAAACTCATCTCAAAATAACCACTTTTTCTGCAGTCTTTTCCTTACTCACTATCTAACATATTTTAAATGTCATACCTGGAATTACCTCCACCAAGAAGCCTTGCTTCTGTATTACTTTTCATGTTCATGCTGAATATGATCCCTTTATAACCTCTGTAATAACACACATTATGGAGTAATCTTTTTTCTTTTTTTTTAACCTCTTTTATTTCCAACTTTTTCCTCGCATACTGGGCTTCTCACATGCAAAGATAATCTCATTCAGTACTATTTCCTTTGCCCAATACCTGACACATTCAATTAATGTTTCTGTTTGATGTTTCATTTAGATAATAGTACTTTCCATGAATTAAAATTCAGTGCATTAAGAGATTAAAAATATGAGTCACAGACTGGGATAAAATAGTTTAAAAATGTATATCTGATAAAATAATGTTATCTAAATCATACAAAAAACTTTTAAATTCAATAATAAAACAATTCGGTTTTAAAAATGGGTCAAATATCTTAGCAAACACTACATAAAAGAAGATATAAAGATGGGCAAGCAAGTATATGGACAAATGTTCAACATTCTATGTCATTATGTAATTGGAAATTAAAAATTGAGATACTACTCCATGCCTATTAGAATGGCTTAAATCCAAAACACTGAGAGCACCAAATGCTGACAAGAATATAACAAGAATTCTCATTTATGGCAGGAGGGAATGATATAGTTAATTTGAAGACAGTTTGACAATTTCTTAAAAGTTAAACTTACTCTTACCATACAATCCAACAATCATGTCCTTGGGTATTTACCTAAATGTGTTATAAACATATATTCATGAAAAAAACCTACATGTGGATATCACTAACAGCAGATTTATTTATTCATAACTGCCCCAAATTATGAACAAATTATCAATAGTTAAATGGATAAACAAACTTGTTATATTCACACAATAAAATACTACATATATATATATGACTCATATACAAAATCTCCTCTCTGGAGCTCCACTGGGAGTTCGATTGCTTGCTATGATGTGTGCTGACCACCAAGGGGTGGTGTGGAAGATGGTGGGGACCAGCAGCATTGGAGGAGGTTGGGGCAGATGGATAGAGGGAAGGAAGAGATGGGAAGGTGGGGAGACAGGAAACCTAATCAACCCTGATTGCTGGCCAGGCTTGGAGATCCTACCAATGCACTATTTCATGCATTGGGCTTCTATTTCTGTTATAAAAAGAAATGAGCTACTAAACAACAAAATGACATAAAGAAAGATTAAAGGCATATTGTTAAGTGAAAAAACAGTCTGAAGAGACTTAATTTGGTATGCTTCCAGTCATGTGACATTCTGGGTAAGGCAAAACTATAGAAACAGCAAAAAGCAATTGGTTATAGAGGAGAGGAGGAAGGAAGAAATTAATAGATAGACAAAGATGATTTTTAGGGTAGTGAAACTATCCTGTATCGTACTATCATGGTGGAAACATGTCATTATTCATTTGTCATAATTCATAGGAGGACACCAGGAGTGAACCCTAATGTATACTATGGACCTTAGTTAGATTGTGGTTAAACCTAGGTATGCTACTAAGACACAGTCTCATCATTCAGAATTAGATGAATTAGGAGAGACAGAAAACCAGAAAGCTGGTTTACAGGCCTCCTCATGACTTTACAGCCACAAAAGGCTTTCTTATTCAAACCCATTGGATCCTAAACAAAACCTTGAGACCTATATAGGACAGAAATTAACATCATTCTAAAGATGATGTGACTGAGATGCAGAAAAATTCCAAAATTGGTGTACAGTCTCCATTCCTACAACTGATTCATTTCTTCCTGATTGTTAATATATATAAATCTATTTATGTGTTCCTTTCTCTCTCTCTCTCTCTCTCTCTCTCTCTCTCTCTGCAGCTATTATACTTTTGGAAAAAGAGTTAATATAATATAAAAAAGTTTTAGGAAAATATATATTGCATTATTGAAAACTGATCATGGGCTTTAATAATTTTATACTGGGTTTGGTATGATAATTTATTTTCCCATCTACTTTTTTGCCCCAATGCACAATAAGAGTTTATCTCTTCAAGTCCTCCACTTTGTCTTCTTTCTCTTTCTTTTCTTCTTTATCTAACCTCGGTTATTTATATAAAAAATTGAATTTCATTTTTAAGTTGCTTGATTCAGAAATATTTGATTGTGTAAATTTTGTCCTTATCAATTTCCTTTATGTATATACACATTGTAATATAATTCCAATTTAAACATGATTTGATATTAAGTGAAAACAAGTAATTCAGATTTATAGAGACTCATTTTAGACTCGATGAAGGACTTTACCATGTAGAGAACAACAAGAAATTTGACCAAATAAATTTTTGTACTCTCAATGTAGAGGTAAGGAAAGGATTAGGAGAGAGCCTAGAAACCGAGGGATTAACTGGTTTTGTTAAATGACTTACATGTACAGCAGCAGTGTTGAAAATTTCATAAAGATATGGAGATTTTTTCAAATCTATCCTACAGAGAAATTTGAAATCAAGTTTAGTTGATAAATGTATTTTTACAATATATTTGTAAAGGCAGCTGTTTGAAACCCAAACCACTTATGTATACAAAACATTCATATTTCTAATGCAAGCTTTAATTATAGGTTGATCTAAACTCTTAATATCTATGCAGAAAATAAAATTACACTAATGTGCTCACTATTTTTAGTTGATTGTAAAATTATTTTACACCAGAGATCTATTCCATTTAACCGGACTAAAATTAGAGTATATCAATTAAGTATATTACCCAGTAATTAAATGGAACTAATAATTGAATTACTATGTTTAAGGGAAATACTTTGTAAAAGCCAAGATAATATCCTACCTTGAAAACATAACAATGTGCAGCATGATTGTTTGTCGTGTGTGGTCTGAAAACTGCATCTCTTATTACTTGTAGTTTTGCATTTCTCCATACTTGTGTATGATGGCTCCTTTGTGAATTATATTATGAGCTAAATTAACTAAGACACATTTTTACAACTATAACTAAAAGAATAAAAACCTAAAGCTCCACTGAGCTAACTCTCAAATCTCTTTCCCTCTCCTTGCGCTGACTCTCATCTCTGCAACCAGTGGCCTCCATACAGAGAAAAGCAGGACTCTTGGATAATCTAGATTTAGCTCTAACATCCTGATTAGTAAATTAAAATCCTGATCATGAAATTTCCCTAGTATGGATTCTTTCCCTTATTCATTCAAGAAATATTTACCAAGTACTTGTTGTTTGTGATATGGACACTGAGAATAAAACTGGTCATCAAAAGCAACCAAGTTTACATTTTGGTTAGAAGAAGATGAAAAGAAACAGGCAAGCCAATTAAAATTACAGCATGAAGTGATCAGTGCTATGAAAGGAAACACACAGCTATAAGGATGCCAACTCTGATGGAGCAACATTTGGTTAAAGAAAAAAAGGAGAATACCATTCAGCTTTCTAGTGAGGGCACAAACGTAAGAGGGAGCAACTTGAGCAGTGACCCTGAGGGAAGAAGTGTCTTGGATGCAAGAAGAAAAGCAATAAAACCCATGGACCTAAAGTAGAAGAAATGATGGGAGGGAAGCAGGAGATAATTATAGAACATTAGTGAAATGACAAATCATTAAGACCTTGTTAATAGTCAAAATGCTAGGTATTTAAAAAAAATAAATCCACTAAAAGTTTTTATTGTAAATAGGAAAATATATATTTATCACTGGGGGTATCTTATAGAGACATATCTCTATTCAATTAAAAGGATATATGAAATGGAACTCCCATTTGATCCAGTAATCCCACTCTTAGAAATATATCTTAAGAAACTAGAAACACCAATCAGAAAGAATTTATGCACTCCTATGTTCATAGCAGCACAATTTACAATAGCTACAATTTTGGAAACAGCCTAGGTGCCCACCAGCAGATGAGTGGATCAGAAAACACAATTGAATAATATGCTGCCATAAAAAAGAAGGAATTCTTATCATTTGCAGCAACCTGGATGAAATTAGAGAGCATTATGCTGAGATAAGCCAGTCAATGAAAGAAAAATACCACATGATCTCATTCATTAATGAATAATAAAGTACATTATAAACTGATGAATAAAAAGATAGATACAGAGGCAGTAAAGTATCAAACAGATGGTCAAATTACCGTGGGAAGGTTAGGGATAGATAGGGTAGAAAACAGATTAACCAAAGGAATTGCATGCGTGCACATAAGCATAACCAATGAACATAAGACTCTGGGGGGTTAGGGTATACATGGGAGTCAGGAGGCAAAGGGAAGATATGTATACATGCAACACATTAATAAAATATAAAAAATTAAAATAAGTAAAAATAAAAATAAATAAATAAATAAATAAATAAATAAATAAATAAATTATGACTAACACCAATAAAAGTTTGGGAATGCTTAGTGGATAAGGATCAGCCACATATAGCAATGATACTATAGATATACTCCACATGAAAAACAGTATTCTCCAAAGGAATATATAAAACCAGAATGCACATGGCTAAAAAGCACTGAGATAAAGAAAATTCAGGATTGAATCAGTCAGTAAGAGCTAGAGAATTAGATGAATTGGGGAAGCAATTGTTACTCACTTAAGTAATTCTTAAAGAAAACAACTGTAGAAATGGGCCAGAGAAAGTCAGTTTTATTGATTTATTCTTATTCTTAGCAATCTCAGAAAATGTGGTAAACAGAATGCAATTCTATGATATCTTTCCATGTTTAAAATAGAAATGTAGTCTAATTAAATATTCCAGAATTAAAGAGTTTTAGTGGACTCTAGAGACCATTGATTCCACTGATTCTTGGCCTTGGCAGCAGTACATTAGATTCAGTTGAGAAGATTTAAAAAAAAAAAAAAAAGGTGATGCCTATCCCCAATCTTACATCTATTAAAACCCTGGGATGAAGGGTCCTGACTATTGTATATTTGATTAACTTTCTGGTTGATGCTCATGTACAGGCAGATTTTAGAGCCATTGGCCTTGTTTTACCTGACTTTTCCAGTTCCATATTCCAAGGATTCCCATGGAAGTGACCAAAGATCTATCATTTTTAGTTCTTTCTTATAATAAATCAAAATTTGCTTCACCATAAGTTCTATTCTTTGGTCACATTTCTCTATATAGGAGTACACAGGATAGTATGCTACATACTTGATGATCTTCAAGTATTTGAAACTCTTCCAAGACTCTTCTTATCCACATATAATATTCTGTTATCCTGATTATTTTTTCAAAGGTATTGCTTTAGATCTCTTATCTGCCTCTTCTTTAACTCATTCCCAGTTGCCAATATCTGCTGCTGAAAATATCCTTCTGTTAATGTAACGAAAGCATGCCTTGTTTACTTTCACAATCACATTAGCCTGTCCTCTTATATTTTGTTTGCAGTCAACTTTAAATGCCATCCATGCTTTTTCTCATAAGTACTGTTGGTAATCAAGTCTTTCCTGTACTATTTTATAGATGTCAAGATTCTTCTTTATTTAAATATAGGTAGGTTTTGGTTTTTTTTAAATATATTTTATTGATTTTTTACAGAGAGGAAGGGAGAGGGATAGAGAGTTAGAAACATCGATGAGAGAGAGACATGATGAGAGAGAGACATCGATCAGCCACCTCCTGCACACCTCCTACTGGGGATGTGCCCACAACCAGGATACATGCCCTTGACCGGAATCAAACCTGGGACCTTTCAGTCAGAAGTCCGACGCTCTATCCACTGAGCCAAACCAGTTTCAGCAAAATATAGGTAGGTTTAATCAGACACCTGAATGAATATTTTTGTTCACTTGGAACTGATTTTGTGGAGTCCTCATATGTGAGTAAAGTTCACACTCATCCCTGTGTTATTTTCCATGACCCTATAAAATGAGTGGGTACATATGAAAAACTCAATGTGAGCGGGGAGAGACTAGAAAGATCTTACTTGGGGTATGGAAGTTGAGAATGGTATAAGGGTTTTTTCAAGAATTATTATATTTCCCAAATTACTGTTAGTGTGTGTGTGACCAGGTAGGCTGATTCACCTTTATAGCTGGATGCTTCTTTACCCCTCCCTGCATCCCCAGTTCAGAAGCAACAAAACATGACAGTGGTTCAGTTTATCCTAATAAGACTCTAGCCTGTCCTTAAAGTTTCCAGCATGTTCTTCATCTTCCCACTTTATATGTATCTTCTCCTCCCAATTGCCTTTTCAATGGATTTAAAGTCCCAGTGTTAGGAGAAAGACATAATGGCTGCTTAACTAGATCCCACAATTGAGTAAGGCCAAATTCCAGTAATAAATCTATAGGCATATGCTAGTGATTTGCTTCTCTTATTGAACTCTGATTAATACAGAAGTGGTCAGCATATATTGAAAGAAAGGCATGGACAGTCTATTCCCTCATATGGAACAAAATGTTTAAGCTTTTGTGGAAAGGTAGAAAACTATGTCACCTGCAAGGAAGAGTTAAATAGCTGTTTTTGCTGGGAAAAGGTAGGAAAAAGAACACTCTCGAACCCTAAAAAAATTAATTAGAGGTATTTTATTGGTGTAGGAACAGAAAACTCTCAGACAAAGCCCACTGCAGATATAAGACAGTATTTGCCTGCCAACTGCCCACCTCCAAGACCCAGACACACAGTGCTTATATAAGACCGAGCTTCAAAAACATCAAGAGAGAATAACACACCTCTTAATAACCTATCTGGAAAACCTTTGCTAAGCAGCAGGTATAATCTATTGCTCTGAGAGAATAAGAACACAGTGAGAGACTCCTATATGGTCAGGTATTCAGGTTTGACTAAAAATCAAAAGGTGAAACACAAATATAGTTAGAAATCCTTAATCACTCAAATTCCAGTACAAGAAAGCCATTGGAAAATTTTAAAACTACATTGCCTATTGATCCCACTTCTAGGTATATATTCCAAGAAACTAGAAATATGAATCAGAAAGGATATATGCACTCCTATGTTCATAGCAGCACAATTCACCATAGCTAAGATTTGAAAATAGCCTAATCAGCAAATAAGTGGATTTAAAAACTGTGGTACATCTATACAATGGAATATTATGCTGTGGTAAAAAAGGAGTTCTTACCATTTGAAACAACATGGATAGAGATGGAGAGCATTATGCTAAGTGAAATAAGCCAGTCATAAATAGATAAATATCACATGATCACACTCATTTGTGCAATATAATTAACAACATAAACTGATGAACAAAAATAGAACCAGAGACAGAGAAACATCAATCAGAACATCAAACCTCAGGGAAGGTAGGGAACGGTGGGAGTAAAGGGGAGAGATCAACCAAAGAACTTCTATGCATGCATATAAGCCTAATCAATGGACATAGACAACAGGGGGGTGGGGCATGAATGGAAGGCAGTGGCGAATGGGGGAATAAGGACACATATGTAATACCTTAATCAATAAAGAAATTTAAAAAAATAAAACTACATTGTACTAAAGATAACCATAGCAATCACAATACAAATTCATCTCAAATCCTAAAAACATTGACTCAATACTGTTACTAACTGCATGACATAATAGTATTTTCAGGTACTAACATGATTTGCCACTATCTAGTCTTTTACACATGATGTCAAATAATTTATCAAAAATTACAAGATTCACAATAAAGCAACAACAACCTTCCTATTATATAATAACAAAGAGATCAATTCACTATGAATTAAAATAAAATAAATTAAAAATAAAACATATAAAAAATTTTGGAACATATTCAAAATTTTGCCAAAAAGGAAATTTATAGTATTAAATGATATATTGAAACACAAGTAAGATTTCATTTAATTATGTAATCTTCCATCTTAAGAAAGTAGGAAAAAAGTGCAAACTAAAGGCAAAGTAAGCACAAGAAAAAATATAATTAGGATAAGAACAATAACCAATGAAATAGAAAGCAAACAAGGGAGAACATTAATAAAATAAAAAGCTGATTCTCCAATAGGAACAAAATTATTCACACATCTCCAAAAAGACTGATAAAAGTAAAGAACGTAAAACAAATATTTTCAGGAATAAAAGTGTGATGTCACTAATAACATTAAAACACCAACATACTACTGTGATGAATTACATTCCAAGGAATTTAACAACTGGGATAAAAGGGGAAATATCTTAGAAGAGACTAATTACTGAAGCTTATTCATGAAAAAGTAGATACTGTTGAATTTTCATCAAATTGCAGTTTAAAAATCATTCCAAAAACCACTCTAGAACTGGTGGCTTCACCATTATATTTATCAAAAGGTTATGGAGTAATTAATACCAATTCTATACAAACTCTTCCTGAAAATACAAAAAGAAAAACACAAAAAACACATTTCATTCTCATTTATAAGGCTAACAAACCATAAAAAGACATAACTAGAAAATGGAAATGATAGACAAATATCCCTCATGAGATATTCACATTCGTGATTCAATCAAGGCATTAGAAATAATCATATAAGTCTTTGACTTCAAAGACTATACCAACTTTGGGAGAGGTAACTGTCAGAGTTCTAAAAATATCTTCTGCAAGCAGTTTATTCAGAGGATTGTATATATAGGTATGGATAGGGCAAGACCAACATGTTGTACAACTAAATAGCACCAATCACTATTGTCTATGATTGGTGCCCATGGAATTCAACTGCCACACATGACCCAGGGATAGTGTGAGAAAAGGGAGACTTCCCCACTGATATTAGGCTAATAACAGCATATATCCAGGGATGAAGGATATATTCAATTATACAATTGGAAAATATTTTCTGATATAAAGATTGTATCTAATTGAAAAGATAGTTTATAAACAATTTAAGAACAAGCACAGAGTATGTTCTGATAATATATTTTAATTTTAGGCATGCAGATGATAAAAAATCAGTGATGTACACGAAAGATTAAGTTTGTTTCAAACATCTGCATAGTGATATTAGTGTCAGAAGAAATTTTCTGCAGATTTGTGAAATACCAAAAACTATATTTTATACATATATGCATTAATTTCAAGTTAAAGTCAAGTGAAAAGCATTCTTGGTTCCCAAAAATTAAAATAATAGTACCTATAACTTTTGGGTGAGTATGATCTTAAATGTAGGTTCATGCCTGGCTCGTGTGGCTCAGTGGTTGAGTGTAACCCATGAACCAAAAGATTTCCAGTTTCATTCTCATCAGAGCTCATGCCCTGGTCGTAGGCTTGATCCCCATGGAGGGGCATGCTGGTGGCATGGGGTCAATGTTTCTCTCTCATGGATGTTTCTGTCTCTATATTCTCCCTTCAATTTGAAATTGATATATCACTATCTAAACAATATTTTATATACACATTTTATTACTTACCACAATGACATTTATATTTAATGTTTATTCCTGTTTCAATATCCAATATCTGATCATATTTATTCTCCCTTTACTTTTATCAGTCTTTATGGAGATGTTTAAAATCAATAAAAATGTATTAAAAATAAATATAGGTTTACCCTTAGTAAACAAATGTATCATTCAGATAAATTATGTGACAATAGGGAAGGCTATGGGGTATATAATAAATCTCTGTATCTTCCTTCAAATTTTTTTGTAAACTTAAATCTGCTTTAAAAATATAGAACCTTAAAAAAACATTTCACTACATGAAGGGGTGGTGAAAAATATATCAAAGTAAATTAAAGCTAGAGTAAAGATACAAAAAGGAAGATCGATTTTGAAAGCTTCCTGTCTATGTGATACAATGATTTTTTTTTTTTTTTCTGGAGGCCAGACAGGATGAAAAAAGTAGTTGAGAAATAGGGTTGTTCTGGTAAAAGGAAAGCAAATTTGGAAAATGGAACAGGTTTTCTGAGGCAGGAAGAAGTTCAGAATAGTTGATAGTACGGAGTCTCTTGATACAGTGGTTCTTCAAGATACGAGTGCCTTAACATACGAGATTTTTGAGATATGAGCCCTCGAGCGAGCGATTTTTTGCTTTGAAATATGAGCAACATTTGAGATAAGAGTAAACTCGCAGGTCACCAGGCAGTTCTTTGTGGAGTGGGTAAACCTGGTTTTCGGCCCTTCTGTTAAGAAATATCTACAGGAAAACAACCTAACCATGCAAGCCCTCCTCGTCCTCAACAATGCTCCTACTCACCTTCCGAACCTCGAAGATGAACTCCTGGAAGAGTTCAAATTTATAAAGGTTGTCTACCTACCTCCCAACACCACTCCTATCCTGCAGCCCATGGATCAGGAGGTGATTTCTAATTTTAAAAAGCTGTATATCAAGCGCCCATTCCGGCGCTGCTTTGAGGTGATGGAGAACACAAATCTCACCCTTCGAGAGTTCTGGAAGAACCACTTTAACATCATGATATGCCTCAGAATTATTGATCAGGCCTGGCTGGGTGTTACAACGAGGACTTTGGCCTCTGCATGGAAGAAGCTGTGGCCTGAGGCCGTAGCCGAAAGGACCTTCGAAGGATTCGAACCCGAGGTGTCTCTAGGAAAATCCGTGGGCCTGGAGGTGGATGAGAGAGACGTGAATGAGCTTGTCGAGGAGCACTCTCTGGAACTCATCACGGAGGAGTACCAAGAGTTGCAGTCTCAGCAACATGCGGAGGTGCTCCAAGAAATTGGTTTTGAGGAGGAGCCAGAAGTGGAGGAGAACTCTACAAGTGAGATAAAGGAGATCTTAGGAATGTGGGAGAGGGTGTCACACTTCGTGGAAAAGAAACACCCCAAAAAAGTTGCTACTGGTCGTGCATCGGAGCTGTTCAATGAAACTTGCCTCACCCATTTCAGAAACATTCTGAAGGGAGGAAGAGGCAAACCTCCTTGGACACATTTTTTTTTTTTTGAAATCGGCCCAAAATGCAAAGACCAGTAGCAATTAAGTTCAGTGAAGATTAGTTAAGTTACATTCAGTTTAGGGATAAAGTGTAGCATTAAGAGTGTAACGAGTAGGTAAATACACTTTATAAAACCAGTTTATTCCTTTACATTCTCTTTTATTATGTTTTTATACAATATTTGTCATTTATAAATACA
>PVJN01014840.1:0-45684 GCA_004026805.1 Lasiurus borealis | reverse complement strand
TGCCCAGCATCTCGGGGACTCAGGCATTAGTAATATCCCCGATTTACAAAAGAGGAACCGAGGCTAGGTACCCGGCTAGAGGCTACATGGCTTTGGTCCGGCGCCTAGTAAATGGTCAATGATTACCTGTTGAAAGGATGACTGGGAGGGAGTAGGAGAGAATGAGAGAGGCAAACCGAGAGAGAAAAGAAGTTAAAAACAGTTAGGTTTCAGATTACAGATGGGAGACACCTCTGCACACCCCCTCCTTTTGTGAGGAGAAACCTTTACAATGCCATTATTTTTTTTTAATATTTTTTATTGATTTCAGAGAGGAAGGGAGAGGGGGAGAGATAGAAACATCAGTGATGAGAGAGAATCATTGATCACCTGCCTCCTTGCACACCCCCTACAATCAAACCCACAATTGGGGCATGTGACCTTGATGGGAATCAAACGCAGAACCCTTCAATCCGCAGGCGGACGCTCTTATCTACTGAACCAAACCAGCCAGGGCTAGGATGTCATTTTTAAAATGCAGAGAACCATGGCCCTAGGCCCTAAGGGTACCCCTCCAGCCCTCTATTTGTCATTGTGTATGTGCATAAGATAATGGCAGTGGCTCAAAAAGCTCGCCACACCTGCACTGCCCATTCCCAGGGACTGCGGGGTCAGCATACCATACCACTGGGGACACGCATATCCTTTTACTGAGACCCTCCAGGGTCTCCTTTTTACTTCTCCGGCATGCGCCTCAGCCCCCATCTGTGCCGTCCTAGCCTGTGCATGCGCCTTTCACAGTCCTTCCTCTTGCCGAGCATGTGCTCACCCGTCACGACAAGCATGGCTCCCACGAGGCGCGCCCCTTCCTCCAGCGTCGCCCCCTCCCCGGCCCCGCAGCACCCCGCAGAAGGTGCAGCTGCTGCTGGAGCCGGTTGTGCTGCAGGCCACGGTATCCAACGTCCAGCCATCCACGGTGTCCATCGTCGAGTAGGCCACGACGGTGAGAGGCAGCTCCCAAAACTTCGCCTGGCGCCGCACGGCCGCCAGCGCCGCATCCCGGTAGCCGCCGATGCCCTCATCCACCGCCACCAGCCGCAGCGAGATGCCCAGGCGCGGCGCCAGCTCGCGCAGCACGTGCGCCAACACCGTGGAGTCCTTGCCGCCCGAGGCACCCACGGCCACCACGGCGCCGGGCGGCAGCAGGCGGCCCGCAACCACCGTGTGCAGCACCTCCGCCTCGAAGGCGGCGCAGAAGCAGGCGCCGCACAGCACTTGGCCGGAGCGGGGGCGGCGGAGGGCGGCGCGGGCTTTGTGGCAGGAGGCGCACTGCGGGGTCGGCATCGCGGCGTCCGGGCGGGTGCGAAGGGCCCGCTTCTCCTGGACTAGAAGAGAAGGAAGACAGGTTAAAAGTGGGTTCTGGATTGTGGAGTTGTTGCCTCCAGGGACTCCCTGTGAGCTTCGTGCGTGACGTCACACGCCCTGCCACCGCCCTCAAAATGTTGCAGGCCACTCCGCCCCACTTTGCGCCTGCGCAGGGAGCTGGAGAGGCGCCTGATTTTTTGCGTTCTGTTGCGCGCTATGCGTACTGTGCAATTTATTCAAATTATGGAGAGGATGGTTTTCAGATTTCATGCTTTCTTGGGTGTATGACACTTTGCGTTTGGGGAGGTTTTCAGGGTGGGGAAGAAATTGGTGGGTTGCAGAAGGGTGAGGTAGTGCTTGCGCTGGGCAGGTTCAGAGGGGATACAAGGGGCGCACCCACGCGGGGTGGCAATTGGGTGCGTGCGGGGAACGGATAGGGTCTGGTTTACGATTTTCTACACCAGCTGCGAGCTCTGGACATGGATCCAGGTGGCGGTTATGCACAGGTGTGGTCTGTAACCAATGCGCACACCTTCTGCCTGATGGCGTTGAAGGCAGAGCTCGGGATGGCCGACAGGTGAGACCCGTAAAACGGAGGGTTCCTGGGGGCACAAGCCCCCCAAACCAACTAAAACGGAGGACCTCCCCAGATCCAAGCCTCCTCTCCTGTGTGTTACTGTCCGAGTTCCTCTTGTGCAGGGGTTCTCAACCTTTAACACAGTTCCTCAGGTTGTGGTGACCCCCAACGATAAAATTATTTTCGTTGCTACTTCACAACTGTAATTATGCTACTGTTATCAATCGTGAAAAGGCAATTCTTTCCAGCTTCCTCCATCTTAGGTGACTACGCTCCTAACAAGACAAAGAGACTTGCCAGTTACCCAACTCACCATTAGGTAATCCAGCAAGAATGTGCCGGGAGATAACCTAATAAGGCAAAACCACTTCTTCCTGCTATTAGACTGCTTCCTGACTCCACATCCCGTACCTGCGTAAGCAGACCCCGGCCCCTACCTGGCCTATCAGGATGGGCCAACTCAGTAATTCAAACAGCTCTCCACCCCCCGACCCCCAGTATAAAACGGTCATGTAACAAAGGCTCGGGGCTCTCAGCCTCTGCTCTGCTTTCAGAGTATGTTGTGAGCCCCAGCATGCTGGTCTGAATAAACCCTTTGTTTTTGCATGAGATCGTCTCTTGGTGCTCCGTGAGTGCGGCTTGCGTTCCGGGCTTAACATTTGTAATGTAAATATCTGTGTTTTCCGATGGTCTTTGGCTCTACAGCAGCGGTTCTCAACCTGTGAGTCTTGTGTCTGACCCAATGCTGTCCTTGATCAGGAAGACTGAGTGATGGATGCTAGGGGGCCTCTGTTGTAAGGGTTAAACCTGGGTGATTAGACTCATTCATTTGTTAATTATTTCCTGAGGCTTCCTTAGTGGGGCAAGTTCCAGACTGGTTGGGGAGATAGGGATGATAAAGCCCAGAGGTGGTAAGTGCTGCTGAGGAGTATCTGGGGGGGCGGGGATGGAGGGCGGTAAAGATGGGGGAACAGCGCGATGGAGCAGTCCACCTGTGCCAGGCACGGTTTGGCCCTTCCCACGCACCACCTCCGCTTCCTCAGCTGTAAAGTGAGGATGACAATGACAGTACCTACTGGCAGAGTGTTTAGTGGAGATAAATGAATCAACAGGGAAAGTTACTGAGTATTGACCAAATGGTAAGCTTTCATTATCTGCCTCTGATTTAATTCTTATAATCAGGGAAGGCTTCCTTTTCTAGGCCTGGCGTTGCTGTTCAGTATGTTGCCCACTGGCCACACATGACTAATGTGTATTTGAATTGCAGCTAGTCTGAATTGAGCTGTAATGTAAATGCAGAATATGTACCAGATTGAAAAATTTTATGTGAGAAGAGGATGTAAAATACCTCATAGTTTTATCTAGATTGCATGTTGAAACAATAATATCTTTTATGTATAGGGTTAGTGTCACATTAAAATGAATTGCGCCTGTTTATTTTTACTTTATAAATGAGGCCAAGAGAAAATTTAAAATTACATCCATGATGTATTTGGCCCTGCTCTAGACCACAGTCTCAGCAAATAGTAATGTCACTGTGCCACACTCCCAGGGACAAAGGACTATTCCTGACACACTTTATTTGTGTACTTCTGACCCAATAAATGAACTTTCCCATTAGCCTCTGTTTTATGACTTAGGAAATTATTAAAATAATTTTTCATAAATCATAAAATTAGTTAGAACATAAGGGTTCTGTGTGGGTGTGGGTAGGATTTTATTATACTTAACTAGAGGCCAGGTGCATGAAATTTGTGCACCGGGGTGTGTTTCCCCCAGCCCAGCCTGCACCCTCTCCAATCTGGGATCTCTTGAGGGATGTCCAACTACACGTTAAGGCCCTATTCTGGTAGGGCCTAAATGCACAGTCGGACATCCCTCTCACAATCCAGGACTGCTGGCTCCAAACTGCTCACCTGCCTTCCTGATTGGTTCTAACCACTTCTGCCTGATAGCCTGATCACCTCCTAACCACTCCCCTACCAGCCTGATTGATGCCTAACTGCTCTCCTGCCAGCCTGATTGCCTTCCCCTGCAGGCCTGGTCACCCCTAACTGCCCTCTCCTGCAGGCCTGGTCCTTCCCAACTGCCCTTCCCTGCAGGCCCAGTCACCCCCAACTTCCCTCTGCTGGCCTGGTCACCCCTAACGGCCCTCCCCTGCAAGCTTGATTGCCCCCAACTGTTCTTCCTGGCAGGCCTGGTCCCGCCCCCCCTGCCAACTACCCTCCCTTGCAGGCCTAGTCCATCCCAATTGCCCTCCCCTGCTGGACTGATCATCCACAATTGTCCTCCCCTGCAGGCCTGATCCCTCCCAATTGCCCTCTCCTGCTGGCCATTTTTTGGAGACCATCTTGTGTCCACATGAGGGCAGCCAATTTTGATCACATGGGAGAAGCCATCTTGTGTGTTTGAGTGATAGTCAATTTGCATATTATTCTTGATAGGTTAGAGGCCTGGTCACCCCTAAGTGCCCTCCCCTGTAGGCTTGATTGCCCCCAACTGTCCTTGATTGACAGCTGGCATCCCATATCAGGGTGGGGGTTCCCTTGGGGCATAGGGTGGCTTGGGCAAGGGGTCTTGGTGGTTTGCAGGCTGGCCATGCCCTCTGGCGACCCAAGCGGAGGCCCTGGGATTTATCTTTTATAATTGAAACTTTGTAGTCTTGAGTGGAGGCCTGGGCTTACCAGGGTGTGTGAAAAGCTTGGTTTCCTCCATTACCAAGGAAACCCAAGCCTCCTGCTTGCTTCATGGCTGCAGCTATCTTGGTTGGGTTAATTTGCATACTTGCTCCTGATTGGCTGGTGGGCGTGGCTTATGGGTCTAGTGGAGTGGTGGTTAATTTACATATCACTCTTTTATTAGATAGGATTTCATCTTTTAAAAGTAAGTCTCCCCTATTTTTTTTGAGGAGATAACAAGAATCCTTATGCTTTCATATGTAATCACATTATTATTATGTAATCACAAATTATTTTTTAAAATGATTGTTCATAATTAAACTTTCACCATCAAAAGCCTGAAATACAGTAGCACCATCTTCAATCATAATCCTTGTTATTGAGATAAGAATTACAAAGTGAGGAATAACAAAATCATCTGTTGAAATCTACAAAACTCAGGCTCAAAAATGCCTCTGTCATGTTTCCTCTGGAGTTGGAAGGGTCATTGTTACCAGGAGACACACCATGCTTTCCATCACAGCAGCCTTTCCTGTCCCAGCGCCAGCCCACTCACTCTCCAACTCCTGCAGATGGCCAGTGTGGCTTGACTCAGGCCATCTCCACACCTGTACCATTCATTTACTGCTGGGAAACAGAAATTAGTATGGGCTCTGATCTCTTCAGCCCAGCAAACACACCCACAAATCACTGCTGGGCCAACACCAGAACATTTCAAAGACTGGTCTTTGTCCCCCAAATGACAGCACCAAATCCACCTGAAGTTCCTTAGATGTTTTTGACAATTGTCTTCTTTTTACGAACAAGGTGCATTTCCACCATATCTGTTAGGGTGTAGTTCTTCCTCATTTTGGTTAAAAGAGGTGGCTGGATCCAGAAGTGTCACTCACACCTGGGTGATGCTCTCTGAAGCAACTCTCCTTTGTAAGCTGCCTCTCTAGCTGGAAAGTTTGAGAAATTCTACCAGCAGGAAGTTCCTCCATATGCCTGTTTCATAACAGAGAATTTGCTACTGAAATTGGATAGTGGTTTCCTCAATGCTTCAAGCTTTAAGGTTTTTCTATCCCGGATCACATTCTGTCCTGCTCCACATTTGAGATTGGATCCTGAGCCTGCTTCTGCAATGAGATACTTTTCTAATTCATCTAAAAATATACTCACTGATTTCATGATAGAGATACCAGCCTGCATGTAACTTTTTAGTGCTTTTTGTAAGCTTCTTGACACATTGATTCATATTCTTCACCTTTGGCTTCAGAATGACCACTGTGACCAGCATGGGCCAGTGAAACTTCTGCTTACTTCTGTCCATGGGGCCCATTTGCTTCCAGCTTAAGGGTTTCCCCTGATATGAGCCTGGAAGGCAGGCCTTCTAAACTTCAACCCACTTGCTGCAATCTTTCCCAAGATTGCCAGTTTTCACTAGACCTTCTCTCCAAGTGTAAATCAAAACAGGACTCATTATCCATCAGAAGGAGCCCATGAAGCCCAGGAAAAGATACCAGGATTCAGTCTTCAGTTACACCCATAGGAAAACCTTCAGTCTCCATGAATCAGTCCTTATCTTCAATGGATCTTTGGAAGAGCAGGAATTCAGAACTCTCCCTGGTCCTTCAGAAGCAACGCTGACATTACCTCCTGCCTCAGGCCAAGTACTTGGAAAAAGAGGAAAGGGATAAGGGGGAGAGGGGGGAGGAGAAGAAGAGAGAAGTGAACAGGTAGAGATGTTTTTCCTCTCCATTTACAAAGAACATCATATTGCCTGTAGAGCAGTTTTTCAACTTCATCACTGTTGACATCCTTTGGTTTGGTTGGGTGTGGGTAGGGCTGTCATGTAGATTAGGATGTTCAACAGCATCCCTGACTTCTACCCAGCATATACCAGCAACATCTCTTTACTTACATACACAATCAAAAGTCAAAAATGTCTAGACATTGTCAGGTGTGGGAGTAGGCCATAAAAAAATTTCCCAATTGAGATCCACCATCCTAGAGCAATCTTAAATATGGGCGTCAGCTCGTATCACTTTAAGGGTCCCTCACTGTGACCTGGAAGACGGTTCTTGGTCTAGTCCTCTGGCCACTGTGACCTCTGTTTTTATTACTCTTTCCAATATTCCGTCCCTTCCCACCTCAGGGCCTTTGCTGTGTTCCCTCTGCCAGGAACACTTCCCACAGCTGCCTCCTTCTTGTCCTCCAGGTCTCAGTGTAAATGTTACCTCCTCAGCCGTCCTAGCAGAAATAGCTGTCCCCACCCATCATTTTACTCTCTACTCCTTTTCCTCCTTTATCTACCCTTTTCATTTATAGGTTTTTATCACTATCTGAAATGATTTATTTTCTTGCTTATCTTTTCCACCAGGAAGTAGGTTTCATGGAGGCATAGATTTTTGTTGACTCTGTTTCTGGTTGTTTTCTTGGTTCACACCATAATGCCTGGATGCTTAGTGACTATAGATAGGCAAATAAATGAGTGCTCAACTTTTTTTATGGGTGATAGTGGGGACCCACAGATGGGTCATGCCCAAGGGCTGCCCTCTCAGGGTTCCCAGGCTGATGAGGGATACTGGACGTATATCATTCCAGTTCTAGTGACCAGAGCTATGACAGCAGAGATACCAGGGACCAGAACAGCCCAGAGGGTAGATGAGAATAAAGGATTTAGATAACATAAGGAACATTTGTGATAGCTCTTGAAGGATGAGTAGAAGTCTGTCAGATGGAGAAGAGATCTATCTGCATTCATTCATTTATTTATTCATTCCTCCATCCATCCAATCATTCATCATCCATTTCCTGGGGCCTCCTGGGCTAGGAAATACTGAGGACCCAAAGATAAGTCAATTCTGAACCTACTCTCCTCAAGCCCCTAGTCTGATGGGGGAGGTTGACCTGGGCAGTCACAATACATAATGATCAAAGGAGGGTGAAGGGAATACTGAGGCTGTGGAAGCCCCTAGGAGCAACTTGGTGCTTCTGGAAAGGAAGGGAAGGGCATCCAGAATGAGCAGGAGTAGGGCTGGTCTTTTCTATGCAAAATGCTGGAGATAGCTCCAGGAGGTCAAGAGCACATGTCTGGGTTGCTTTCTTGATCCCTAGTAGGGGGCATGCAGGAGGCAGCCAATCAATGAATCTCTCTTGTCATTGATATTTTTCTCTTTCTCTTCCTCTCCCTTTCTGAAATCAATAAAAACATATTTCAAAAATGCTGGATATAAGAGAGAACTTGGACCATTCCTGAAATAACATTGAGTTCATGTCACACCGTGACATAAGCATATTACATGTCTTGGCATGATGAACCTGATCCAGCAATAAGCCTCATTTTACAGACAAGGACATCAGGTGTTAGGGAGGTTGAGTTGCCCGACCAAGGGAGCAGTCCAGCTGACAAAGTGTTGAACCAGGCTGACGACACGAGGCTGCAGACATTCACTGTGGGAACCCCTTTCACATCCTGTGTGGTTCAGGGTTCGGGTTCTGGAGGAGGCTGCACACAAATGAAGAGACTAAAAAAATATTAATTTGGGAATATTGGGGGGCCAGAAGGGAGTCCTCTTCTAGTGGGAAGACTACATTCTGCTCTGGCCTTGCTATCCCTTTTATTGAGACTTTGGGTCACACCCATAGCCTTTAGGCAGGAAATTCCAATAACAAAAATACAGAAGACAAACAGAGGTGAAGACTGCTTCAGCTAACAACGAGTTGGTTAGAGCAATTCTGGTTGTTGACTAATATCATGTAAGGATATTGACAGCAATTTTATATCAAACTGGCTGTCAATTTCTTTTTGTATAGACAAGGTCTTAGTTACTTTATTAGAATACTTAATCATATTGCTTAAAAAGATACTGGCTTTTTATTTAGCTGAAAACCTTGATTTAAGAAATTAAAGGAGATATCTTCATTTAAAAAGCAAAGCAAATTTAGTAAATGTTTAGCTCTGATTCACAAGCCACAAATGTTGCCCCGCCTCTAGCTTAATTAGAATACAGGCAGCTACAGGCTTTTTGTCATTTTAAATTCTGCTGTTGGAATTTTAAGAAATATTTACTTACTTCATTTTGCCCTTCTTAGAAGCCAAAACCTTCATAACATTTAAAATATAGTTATTAGTTTTTATTTGATAAGGTTTTCCATGCAATTTCAAGTATATTGGATTGGTTAAATTTAAAAAGATTTCCTTTAAAAAGAGAGAACAGCCGAAGCCACTTTGGCTCAGTGGATAGACCATCGGCCTGTGGACTGAAGGGTCCGTATCCATATATGATTTAAAGATTATAATACTTTTTATAATTATCTTAAGATATCAATTATATTTTAAACTGTTTTTTTGCATAAAAATTTTTTTAATTAATCCTCTTTTAATTAGACCAATAAACAACATATTTTGAATTCCTAATTATTAGAGAAATTTTATTTTATTTTCTCCCAATTTAATTTGAATCGTGAACTTTTAAAACTGGCAAGTCAAATATTTAGCAGTTTCTAGATTAATAACACAAAATCTTCTCCTTTTGGTTCCTTTCTTAAAAAATAAAGGCCAGTTCTGGGTTTTTCTTTTTCTGCAGCTTTTGTGGAGAGATTCCAGCTTAAAACCCTGTCTAATATCTCCAAAAAGGTGGACAGTTGTTAAGCCGGGCTTCTCTCCTCAAGAGTACAGAGATTCCAGACACATTTCTAAATTTTTAAGACTTTTTCATGGCGAGAAAGAAGACTCTAAATTAGCATACTGGGAAAGTGGGCTTTCATATTGGATCGTCACGTGTCTCTACCTTCCCCCCATCCTGCTTACTTCAGGGGAAAGCATTAGTAACAGATCTGGCCGAATTTCTTTTCATGCTTAAAAGATAAAGACATCTTAAAATTGTTTCTTTCTTTTTCACTTTCTGAAGTAATAACTAGCACCTAATTTGGCCAAGTTCTTCTATAATTTTTAAATGAAACCTTAACTAATCTCATTGCAGGAAAGCAGATAGCCCTGCCCTCTCCTGCCACTTTTGAATTTCTCCACACCAGAGATGTTTTCAGCAGTGGAATTTCACTTATTACAGATTTCAGATTCCAAATGCAAACTAAGATTTTAATTTGAACAAGAAACCACATTATTTAAGCATGCAAACCAAAAATCTATAATAAAGTTTACTTTATATTTATAACCTAATTCTTCTCCATTAGCCTGGATGAAAAAGACGTTCCCACTCTACTTAAAGATTGCGACTCTGCAGTTAGTCCAAGGGCTTTGCGTGTCTTGAATTTCCCTCACCTTCTTCTAGGTGAATTTTCCACACCTTTTCTCGGTGTATTTTTCCTCTTTTGCTCTTAGGCGAAAAATATCTTCTCCTCCAGATGTCCTGCGGTCAGGCGCCAGATGTGGGAACCCCTTTCACGTCCCGCATGGTTCAGGGTTCCCATTCAGGGTTCCAGTTCTGGAGGAGGCTGCATGCAAATAAAAAGAGACTTGAAAAATATTAATTTGGGAATATTGGGGGTCCAGGCGGGAGTCTTCATCTAGTGGGAAGACTACTCCTCTGCTCTGGCTATCCCTTTTATTAAGACTATGGAATACACCCAGAGCCTTTAGGCAGGAAATCCCAATAACAGAAATGCATAAGACACACAGAGGTGGAGACTGCTTCAGCCAACAATGTTTCAACTAAACAGTGAGTGGTTAGAGCAATTCAGGTTGTTGACCAGCCTTCCTGTCCACATCTTTCTATTAGATAATGTTGGATTTCCAGCATTGCACAGATGACGTGGCCTTGAGTGACCTTGAGAAGTGTCTCACTCTGGTCTCCCCTCTGTGGAGTGTGCAAAGCCCATCAAGGAAGGATGGCTACAGGAGACTGGGACTGAGACCCATGGTGCAAAAGTGAGGGGTTTGTTAATGGGAGGAATGATCTTCTGCTTTCTTTCCCAGATTGGAACAGCAGAGAGGGCTCCTGTTATTAGTTCTGGGCTTACAACTGCTGATGATGGGGGCATTACTCTGCCAAAACCACCACCGCCATGGCTTCACCTCCTCCTTGCACTTCCCCACACGAGACAAGCCAGAGGTAGGAGAAGAGCTGTCCTTTGTGGTCCAGGTAGCCACCCCAGGAATCTCTCACCAGGATGTCTACTCAAACATCAGCCAGATCTACCATGTGGACATCAGAAGGGAGGATTTGCCCAACTGCCCCATTGTCTCGCCCTATATCAATAAGCTTGTGAGAGGCTTCATAAGCCTCCCAGCCCACTTTGGGCTTTGGGGAACTGGCAAGAAACTGCTAAGGAGGAGTCAGAACCTAGAAGCAGAAGCTGTAGGCCTGGTAGCTAGGGTGATGGGAAGAGAGTTGATTATCTATTACTGAATCATAAGGAATCACCCCAAAACTTAGTGTCTTTAAATATTCATTGACTCAAAAGTTTATGTGGGTCAGGAGTATTGCGAAGGGCTGAGCTGAGCAGTGGTCCATGTTTTTTTTTGTTTGTTAGTTTGTTTTTCTTAATCCTCACCTGAGGGATATATTTTCCATTGCTTTTTATTTTTTAAATTTCTTTATTGATTAAGGTGTTACATATGTGTCCTTATTCCCCCATGACCCTCTATTCTCCCCATTCATGCCCTCACCCCCCTGTTATCTGTGTCCATTGGTTAGGCCCATATGCATGCATACAAGTCCCTTGGTTGATCTGTTTCCTTTACCCCCACCCTCCCGTACCTTCCCTCTGAGGTTTGATGGTCTGATCCATGTTTCTCTGTCTCTGGATTTGTTTTTGTTCATCAGTTTACGTTGTTCATTATAGTCCATAAATGAGTGAGATCATATGATATTTATCTTTCTCTGACTGGCTTATTTCACTTGCTCTCCAGTTCCATTCATGCTGTTGCAACTGGTAAGAATTCCTTCTTTTTTACTGCAGCATAGTATTCCATTGTGAAGATATACCACAGTTTTTAATCCACTCATCTACTGATGGGCATTTAGGCTGTTTCCATATCTTAACTATGGTGAATTGTGCTGCTATGAACATAGGGGTGCATATATCCTTTCTGACTGGTGTTTCTAGTTTCTTAGGATATATTCCTAGAAGTGGGATTACTGGGTCAAATGGGAGTTTCAGTTTTAGTGTTTAGAGGAAGCTCCATACTGTTCTCCACAGTGGCTGCACCAGTCTGCATTCCCACCAGCAGTGCACGAGGGTTCCTTTTTCTCCACGTCCTCACCAGCATGTGTCATTTTTTTAAAATATATTTTATTGATTTTTTTTTTTTTTTACAGAGAGCAAGGGCGAGAGATAGCTAGAAATATAGGTCAGAGAGAAACATCGATCAGCTGCCTCCTGCACACCCTCCACTGAGGATGTGCCCACAACCAAGGTACGTACCCTTGACTGAAATTGAACCTGGGACCTTTCAGTCCACAGGCTGACGTTCTATCCACTGAGCCAAACCAGTTTCAGCAGCACTTGTCATTTGCTGATTTGTTGATGATAGCCATTCTGACAGGTGTGAGATGTACTTCACTGTCGTTTTGATTTGCATCTCTTGGATGATTAGTGACTTTGAGCATTTTTCCTATGCCTCTTGAACTTCCTTCTGTCTTCTTTAGAAAAATATCTATTTAGGTCTGTGGCCCATTTTTTGATTGGGTTGTTTATCTTCCTTTTGTTAAGTTGTATGAGTTCCCTGTAAATGTTGGAGATTAAACTCTTATCAATGATAACATTGGCAAATATGTTCTCCTCTGCAGTGGGCTTTCTTATTGTTTTGTTGATGGTTTCTTTTGCTGTGAAAAAGCTTTTTATTTTGATATAGTCCCATTTGTTTATTTTCTCTTTAGTTTCCATTGCCCTAGGAGCAGTTTTAGTAAAGAAACTGCTTTGACATATGTCTGAGATTTTGCTGCCTGTGAATTCCTTTAATATTTTTATGATTTCCTGTCTTATGTTTAAGTCCTTTATATTCATTTTGAGTTTAGTTTTGTGTATGGTGTAAATTGGTGGTCTGGTTTATTTTTTTGCATGTATCTATCCAATTTTTCCAACACTATTTATTGAAAAGACTGTCTTTAAAAATATATATATATATATCTTATTGATTTTTTACAGAGAGGAAGGGAGAAGGATAGAGAGCTAGAAACATTGATCAGCTGCCTCCTGCACATATCCTATTGGGGATGTGCCCCCAACCAAGGTACATGCCCTTGACCGGAATTGAACCTGGGACCCTTCAGTCTGCAGGCCGACGCTCTATCCACTGAGCCAAACAGGTTTCAGCATTGAAGAGACTGTCTTGACTCCATTTTATGTTCATATCTCCTTTGTCGAATATTAATTGAGCATAGTTGCTTGGGTCGATTTCAGGGTTCTCTATTCTATTCCATTTATCTATATGTCTGTCCTTGTGCCAGTACCAGCCTGTTTTGAGAACAGTGAATTTCTAATACAGCTTGATATCTGGTATTGAGATCCCACCTACTTTCTTCTCCTTTCTCAGGATTGCTACAGCTATTCACAGTCTTTTTTTTTTAATCCCAGATGAATTTTTGGAAAGTTCATTCTAGGTCTGCGAAATATGCCATTGGTATTTTAATGGGGAGTGCCTTGAATCCATAGATTGCTTTGAGTAGTATGGACATTTAATGATGTTGATTCTACCAATCCATGATCTTTCATCTGTTTATGTCTTCCTCTATCTCTTTTTTCAGTGTCCTGTAGTTTTCCGTATATAGGACTCCTTAGTTAAGTTTATTCCTAGATATCTTAATTTTTTTGGTGCTATGGTAAATGGGATTGCTTTTTAATCTCTCTTTCTGTAAGTTCATTATTGTTGTATAGAAATGCCATAGAGTTCTTGGAATTAATTTTGTATCCTGCTACATTGCTGAATTCATTTATTAGGTCTAATAACTTTTTGATGGAGTCTTTAGGGTTTTGTATATACAGTGTCATGTCATCTGCGAATAAGGACAGTTTTTCATTGCTTTTTAGAGAAAGCATAAGAGAAGGAAGAAGGGAGGGAGGGAAGGAGAGAGGGAGGGAGGGAGGGAGGGAGAGAAGGAGAGAGGGAGGGAGGGAGAGAGGGAGGGAGAGAGGGAGGGAGGAAGAGAGAGGGAAGAGAGGGAGGGAGGGAGGGAGGGAGGGAGGGAAGAAGGAAGGAGACTGAAACTTTGATGATTGTACTCTACATGTCCAACTGGGACTAGGGATCAAATCTATGATCCAGGTACATGCCCTTGCCTGGAAATTAAACCCATGACCCACTCTGGCCAGGGCCACATGGCCTTCTTATAAGGACACTAGCCATTGGCTTCAGGGCCAAACCTAATCCAGTATAATCACATTTTAACCAATTATGTCTATGAGGACCCTATTTCCAAATAAGGTCACATTCTGAAGTTATGGGTGGATAAGAATTTAAGGGTAAGAAACGATTCAACCCAGTAAAACTGGGGTGTGGGGTTTCTGGGGTAGGTTCCTGATAATCTCTAGCTTCTCCCTCTCTTAGGTGGCCCCTTGAAGGTGATGATCCCAGAGAACTTGACAATGGAGCAGGTGGTAGAAAAGAACCCACTGATGAAGCTGGGAGGCCAATACCAGCCACCCAATTGCTTTACACGACACCACACAGCAATAGTGGTACCCTACTATGGGAAAGCCCAGCACCTGCAGCACCTGCCCTTCCACCTGCACCCCTTCCTTCAGCACCAGCAACTACATTATGCCATTTATGTGGTGAATCAGGTGAGGCAGGAATGGGGAAGGTCAAGGGCAAGAGGGAAGAGGACTTTTAGCATGAGTTTTAATAATCAGAGCTGAAGTTGTCACTGTGAGCTGAGAGTGTCTGGGTCAGAGAATATCCAGGGGGCTGGAATTATGAGTATAGATCTTGAACTGGGGGTAATCAGAGCCAAGGACTATAGGTTTGGTCTTAACTAGTTGAGTTTGGGATCAGCTTGAATGACCACCTATGGGAAAGGCTCTATTTCATGGAGTTGAGACCTCTCTGAGCCCAGGGCTGAACAGACTGGGCAATAAAGATAAGGGGTAAGCCGAGACTGGTTTGGCTCAGTGGATAGAGCGTCGGCTTTCAGACTGAAAAGTCCCAGGTTCGATTCTGGTCTGGGGCATGTACCTTGCTTGTGGGCACATCTCCAATGTGGGGCATGCAGGAGGCAGCTGATCAATGTCTCTCTCTCATCGATGTTTCTGACTTTCTATCTCTCTCCCTTCCTCTCTGTAAAAAATCAATAAAATATATCTTAAAAAAAGATAAGGGGTAAATTAAAGGGCTTTGGGATGAATTAGATGCTTATTTGAATCCTGGTCTTGTCCATTACTACATATGTTATCTGATTGTGGGACCACGTTTTTGTCCGTCCTCCATCCATCCATCCCACTGTTACCAGAATAACTATATATAATAAACTTTGTGCCATGGTTTACTCCCCAAGAGACAAAAATAACCTGCATTACTGGATTGTGGGAAAAATTGATCCAACATAGTGAATGTGTATAGCAGTGAGGCCAATGCCTGGCACATAGCAGGCGCTCAATAAATGATATGATGATGATGGTGATTTTGATGATGGTAATGATTTTTTGATGATGATGATTCTGGTAATTATGGTGATAATTAAGATGCTGTTGCTAACAGTGGTGATGATGATGGTGACAGTGGTGATAATGATAATTGTGTTCATGGTGATAATGGTGATGGTGGTGATGGTGATGATGATGGTGATGTTAATAGTGATGATGGAGGTAATGTGATTATGTTGATTGTGTTTGAGGTAATGAAGATAGTGGTAATGATGATGAGGATGTTGATGATGGACATGATGATAATAAGTGATGATATAACAATTAAGGTGGCAGTGATCAAGAAGATGATGATGGTGATGATGGAGGAAGAAGAGGAGGAGGAGAGGCAAACCCTGTCATGTTTCCTGGGCATCAGACCTAATCACTGTCTGGTCAGAACAGAAACAGACTCAGATGACCCCTGATCACTCCTAACCTCTACCTCCCTCAGATGACTTCTTGAAGGTGATGATCCTTGAGAAACTTGAAAATGGTTGAGGAGGGAGACCTGAGAGGCTGAAGTTACTCTATCTAGGATGGTAGGGGATCGGGATCCAAGAAAAGTTTCCTAGGGGAGGTAACCTTTACAATGTACCTTTCTGGACAACTGTGGGTTTTCCAGCTCCACAGTGGAATAAGAAGGGGTTCCAGGCAGGAGAACAGGACTTGAAAAGATGAGAAGGATGAGCCTAACAGGTGAGAGAACACTAGTACCTGCTAGTGAGGACTGTACTGAGCATCTCTGTTCACCCAGGTGAACACCACCACCTTCAACCAGGGCAAGCTTTGCAATGTGGGGTTCTGGGAGGCCATGCAAGAAAAGGACTGGGACTGAGTCTTCTTCCACGATGTGAACCTACTCCCAGAGGACAACTGCAACCTCTACATCTGTGACATCTTCCCCGCCCTTGTGTCTGTGGCCATCAACAAGTTCAACTACAAGTAGGTGTAGGGAAGGGGTCTGTTGGCCAGGCCCTGCTCTTCCCTGAATCTTGCCCTGTTCATATGTATGATCCAGACCCTGATCCCTGGGGTTGAGGCAGGGAGGGGACAATGGATCTTGAGAAAAGGCCTCATAGACAGTGAAGAATCTTCCTCTTGGATGTGAATGCCAAGTGGGGATGGAATTGGTTATTAATAAGGGAGTCAGGAAGCACTTAATAAAGTGGCAGGCAAACAGGTTTTTAACTGAGGACAAAGTATGGGAATGAATGATAAGAGAGGCCAACTAGAGGAAGAAGGCCATCACTGGGGTCACAAGATGGGCTTGTCAGATGATTCAGGGAGTAGATATGCTAGAGTCAACTGAGGAGCTATCCTGTGGGTCGGCGGAGAGGTTATTACAGGGGTGAGTGGAAAAGGTCTAACCCAGAAATTAACCTTGGAGATCCTGGCCAGGAAAGGATCAGGGCCTATGTATTACCTGAACTTGTTTGTGTTTCCAACTCTCCCTGCTATCTCTAGGCTGCCCTACTGAGGCTCCCTGGGAGGGGTGTTTGCCCTGCATCCAGCTCACTTCCTGAAAATAAATGGCTTCCCAACATGTACTGGGGCTGGGATCGTGAAGACAATGACATTGCTGCCAGGTGGGAGGCTGCTCTAGGGAGACTAACACAGGGCTGCAGGTTCCTCCGTGGTGTGGGAACTACAGGCTGCCCCTAGACTAAGGGGGTTTGGGCCAACCTGGCCTGAGAGGCTGCACTGTGGCATGGGGATCATATTGGAGGAGACGGGCATGTAGTCTCTGCCCTCTTCCCTTTAAGGCTGGAACCAAGTGGGATGCTCCTCTCACAACTCCATCTGCTTTTTGGCCACTACCACATGCTGGAGGAGGAGTTGGATCCCAGCCCTGAGCAGAGTCCCAAGAGGTGAGTCAGGATTGGAATGGGGTAGCTGGTTCTGGGTCATCCCTGAACCATGGGCTCACATGGCTGTTGCTCTCCCAAGTCCTGGCTTCCTGGCCAAGATCCAACGCAGGTGACAACAAGATGGCATGAACTCACTGGGCTACACACTGCTCTCCAAGGAGCTGCAGCCTCTCTCAACATCACTGTGGAAATCACCGTCCCAGCTTCAGGAGCCCCAGTGCCAAGCTGAGGGTTATCTGGAGGTTGGAACAGAATCCCTAAGACGGGCTGCAGGGAAGCCCTCTGACCTGCCTCACCTAGTTTCTTATTAAAGAATAGTTTATTTTACTTGATTCTCCCAACATCCCTAATCCTCCATCCATCCACTGTCCCACTCAGATTCACCAAGCACTGGTTCTCCCCATGCAGTTCCAAGTGGTTAAGACACACACACCCATACACATACACACACAATTTACTTCTCATGCAAACTCATTGGGATCAGCACTATTATAATCTTCCTCTTGAAAACCAGGACTAATGAATTAAATGACTTGACCAGTTAATGTAGAATTAACTGGTAGCTCCTAAAGATGATGCTATTTCGATTTTTATAGTGGAAACAAAATGGGGGCAGGGAGGGGATCCAGGGAAGAATGAAGTTAAAAAATGTGAGGATGGTTGGATAAATTATAGCATGTCCACATGATAGAATACCATGCGGATATTAAATAGCTATATTGTGTGAAAAGAACAGGTACACATGTGTATTGTATGATTTGGTATTTATAAAACAGGAAAGAGTTCCTACATAGGTATATGATTTTGAGCATATTAATGAGTGCATGTGGATAATAAATGTTGGCAAACTTCTTCTGTAAAGGGCCAGAGAGTATATATTTTTGGCTTGTAGATAACATGGTCGTTAACACAATTAACTCTACCACTGGAGCATAAAAGCAGCCACAGACAATAAGTGCATATGAATATGTTCCAATAAAACTTTATTTAAAAAAAAACAGATGGAAAATCAGATTTAGCTGATGGCCAGTTTGCTGACTTCTGATGTGTATGATTAGGAGCTTGTACAAAAATATGAAAGAGTCCATAATCAGTTCATACATTGGTTATCTGAGAGGCTCATCACAGATGGTGGAGGTGGAAAAGAAAAACGGAGGGTAGAGCCAAGCTAAGCATGAACAAAGAGAAAGATTCCACTATGAAGACCATTATACAAATGCATGCATTTACCAATTTACTCCCTATTGATAATTACATCCTGAGATTCATGTGTCTACAAAATTATTGATTGCAATCTCAGGATGTAATTATCAATAGAGAGCAAATTTAATAAACAATTACATTAAACTCTTTAAAAGAGTATATAATCTATCCACACCACTGTTATTCAGTGGATTCTTTGTATTGACCTGATTGTATAAATATACATACATATACAGACACACCATCATATATAATATTGTCCAGTTACCATTCAGTTTGCTGGCACTTAAAAAATACAGTGGTACCTCCAGATATGAGTTTAATTCGTTCAGTAGCCTTGCTCATATATCAAGTTGCTCGTATCTCAAAGCGAATTTCCCCATTGAAATCAATTGAAATGCCGTTAATCCGTTCCAGCCCCCAAAATGCCACCTCAGTTGTTCTTGTTACATGTTTTTGAATAAGAAAAATGTATTTATAAATGACAAATATTGTATAAAAACATAGTAAAAAAGAATGTAAAGGAATAAACTGGTTTTATAAAGTGTATTTACCTACTCATTATACTCTTAATGCTACACTTTATCCCTAAACTGAATGTAACTTAGTTAATCTTCACTGAACTTAATTGCTACTGGTCTTTGCATTTTTGGCCGATTTAAAAAAAAAAAACAAAAACGTGTCCAACGAGGTTTGCCTCTTCCTCCCTTTCAGAATGTTTCTGAAATGGGTGAGGAAGTTTCACTGAACAGCTCCGATGCACGACCAGTAGCAACTTTTTCGGGGTGTTTCTTTTCCAGGAAGTGTGACACCCTCTCCCACATTCCTAAGATCTCCTTTATCTCACTTGTAGAGATCTCCTCCACCTCTGGCTCCTCCTCGAAACCAATTTCTTGGAGAACCACGCATGTTGCTGAGACTGCAACTCTTGTAACTCCTCCGTGGTGAGTTCCAGAGAGTGCTCCTCAACGAGCTCGTTCACGTCTCTCTCATCCACCTCCAGGCCCATGGATTTTCCCAGAGACACTATCTCCTCCTCCACTGGCACCTCAGGTTCGAATCCTTCGAAGGTCCTTTCGGCTACAGCCTCAGGCCCCAGCTTCTTCCATGCAGAGGTCAAAGTCCTTGTTGTAACACCCAGCCAGGCCTGATCAATAATTCTGAGGTATATCAAGATGTTAAAGTGGTTCTTCCAGAACTCTCGAAGGGTAAGGTTTGTGTTCTCCGTCACCTCAAAGCAGCGCCAGAACAGGTGCTTGATGTACAGCTTTTTAAAATTAGAAATCACCTCGTGATCCATGGGCTGCAGGATAGGAGTGGTGTTGGGAGGTAGGTAGACAACCTTTATAAACTTGAACTCTTCGAGGAGTTCATCTTCGAGGTTCGGTGGGTGAGCAGGAGCATTGTCGAGGACGAGGAAGGCTTGCATGGTTAGGTTGTTTTCCTGAAGATTTTTCTTAACAGAAGGGCCGAAAACCAGGTTTACCCACTCCACAAAGAACTGCCTGGTGACCCATGCCTTCGGGTTTGCCCTCCACATAACTTGCAGTTTATCTTTTAAAATCTTATGTGACTTAAAGACTCTGGGGTTTTCCGAATGGTATAGGAGCAGAGGCTTGATCTTGCAGTCGCCACTCACATTGGCGCACAGTGCGAGAGTTAGCCTATCCTTCATGGGTTTGTGGCCTGGCATTGCCTTCTCCGCTGCCATTATATAAGTCCTATTCGGCATCTTCTTCCAGAAAAGCCCTGTCTCGTCACAGTTGAAGACTTGCTTGGGGATATATCCTTTGGCTTCTATCAGTTCGGAAAAAGTTTGGAGGTAATCCTCAGCTGCCTTCACATCCGAACTTGCTGCCTCACCATGCCTGACAATGGAGTGAATGCCGGACCTTTTCCTGAAGTTATCAAACCAGCCTCTACTGGCTTTAAATGAGTCTTTCGATGCTTCGTCCATGGAAGTGGGTGGGGTCTGCTCCAGCAAATCACCGTAAATCGCTCGCGTCTTCTCGCATATGATGCTCTGTATTAATGTATCTCCTTTAAGCTGCTTCTCTGTCACCCACACCATCAGTAGATTCTCCATCATTTTATGGAGAGAGCTACGGAGCTTAGAAATTATTGTAATGCCCTTAGCTGGTGTTATACCCTTTATCGACTCCTTCTGTTTAAGCACAGTGCATATTGTTGGAGTACTACACCCGTACTGCCTCGCCAAGTCAGCCACTCGCACACCTTGCTCATATTTTTCTATGATTTCACGCTTTAATTCAATAGACATCATCCTCTTCTGAGCACTGACCTTCCCACTCGCTTTCTTTGGACCCATGGTTATAAAAAGAAATGTGATAAAGTATGTAAATGAACAAAAGATGCTTCGACGACAAGGTAAACAAGCACACTGACTGAGGTGGGAAACTATGAGATGCTCGAGTCGAGGTAAACTGGTGGGTCGTGTGCAGCCGGCCGATCTGAGCAATTACTCCTATCTCAAATGTTGCTCATATTTCAAAGCAAAAAATCACTGGCTCCACGGCTTGTATCTCAAAAATCTCGTATGTTAGGGCACTCGTATCTCTAGGTACCACTGTATATATAAACACCTAAGAGACCAGCCGAAAAGCTGACCATTCAACTGTCCGACCAGTGACTCTGATGTGCACTGACCACCAGGGAGCATATGTTCAACAAAGGAGTAGAAACCACAGGCAGGGAAACATGGGACAGACTGATGAATCTCAGAGAGAAGGAGAGAGGAGAGAGGAGGGAAAGTGGGAAGAGATTAACCAAAGACCTTACTAGTACATGCATACAAGAGACTCGGTCCACGGATTTGTGCACTGGTGGGGTCCCTCAGCCTGGCCTGCACCCTCTCAAAATCCAGGACCCCTTGGGGGATATCAGAGAGCTATTTTGGGCCTAATCCCTGCAGGCCAGGCCAAGGGACCCCACCAGTGTATGAATTCGTGCAGCGGGACTCTAATATCTATATAAAATGAGAATTCTGTTGTAATTTTTATCTTTGTTTGCAGTTTGTCTTTTATATCTAGCTTATTTTCTAAATTTTACTGGATTTAAGTGATGTGATTAATATCTGCCTTGGTATAATGTGTGTGTGTGTGTGTGTGTGTGTGTTTGTGTGGATTTGCTTTGGAATGTGTGTTTAAAATAAAGAGAGGAAAATAGAGAGAGATGTTATCCTATTGGGAGTTCGTTGAGTATCTTTTTTCAAAAGTATATTTTAGTGATTTTTCACAGAGAGGAAGGAAGAGGGACAGAGAATTAGAAACATCAATGAGAGAGAAACATCGATCAGCTGCCTCCTGCACACTCCCTACCAGGTATGTGCCCACAACCAAGGCCGGAATTGAACCCAGGACCCTTGAGTCCACAGGCCAATGCTCTATCCACTGAACCAAACCAGTTAGGACTTTTTAAAAAAATATATTTTATTGATGTTTTACAGAGAGGAAGGGAGAGGGATAAAGAGTTAGAAACATCAATGAGAGAGGAAGGAACATCTATCAGCTGCCTCCTTGCACACCTCCTAGTGGGGATGTGCCCGCAATCAAGGTACATGCCCTTGACTGGAATCAAACCTAGGACCCTTCAGTCCACAGGCAGACGCTCTATGCACTGAGCCATACTGGTTAGGGCTGTTGAGTATCTTGAATCTGTCTATTTATAATTGTGATTAATTTTGTAAAAATAGAAGCCAATATTTATTTATTTAATAAACAAGTATATTATTTATTTATTATTCTTACACTACCTTCTTCTCTGGGTCAAAAATTTTACATATGCTAGATGGCCTCTTATTATCTCATAGGGCCTTGAACATCTGTGCACCGTTCTCCCGATTTTTTCCTCTTTATTCTTTCATTAGAACAGAAAATAATGGTGCATCTTCAAGTTAATTGATTATTCTACAATGTCAAATCTGCTGTTAATTTCATTCAATGGCATTTGTGTTTCAGATTAATGTATTTTCTTCCCTAGCAGTTACAGTTCTTTAGTTTTTGTTCTTATTTTTTTTCTTACTATGGTAATGTTTTTCTTTATATCCTTGTATATATAGAACATATTTGTAAGAAGTATTTTAATGTCTTTGTCTGTGAAGTCCATTTCTGTCATGTCTGAGCATCTATGAAGTGTTGCAGGTTCATATTGCTTTGTATGTCTAGTAATTTTTCATTGGGTTGTAGACATTGTCAGTTTTAGGTAGCTGACTGCTTGATTTTGTTGTATTTCTCTAAAGAACATGGGTTCTTTTTCTTGAAGGCAGTCAATTGACTTGCAGATTGTGCCAATATTTTTGTACAGCTCTTTTATTATTAGCCTCTTTTTTAAAGACAGGTCTAATATAGCCTTTATTTTAGGGCTCATTTTCTTTCACTTGAGGGCTATGCCTTTTGAAGATTTGATCGAATGCTATATGCTAAAGGATGTATCTTCCTTCTAGCTGGAGGAAGTATGCACAAGTCCAAGCACTTGTGTTCTCTGGGGATTTTCCATCTAATAGCTCTGGTAATTTTTTTTTCTCTTTAGAAATTGTTCTTGTTCAGCTTCATGGGGTTTGCATATGTCACTAGTTATTTTGCAAACAACTCAACCTTGAATCCTTTCTCTGCCATGCTATTTACCGCCCAAAATTCTGATGTACACATTTTAGCCATGACAATCTTCTTCATGTCCAATTTTTGATTCTTCAACCAGTGAAATTTCAGTCATTGAAAACTACCTTCTAGTCAGACAATGAGGTGATTGTAAAGCTCATCTTGTGTTTTTTATTCTCTCCGGGATCATGGATATTCTCTGTTTGTGTTTCACATGTAAAATTATGTTTTCTGCCTGACCAGTGTGACTCAGTGTTTGAGTGTTGACCCATGAACCAAGAGGTCACTTGTTGGATTCCCAGCCAGGGCACATGCCTAGGTTGTGGGCTGGACCCTCAGTTGGGGGCGTACAGGGGGCAGCCAATCTGTGATGGATAATGTTTCCTTTTTTTTTTCACTCACAGTTGTGAGGCTGAAAAGTTCAGGATCACATCACGGGCAGGTTAGGTGTCTGAGAAGCTCCCAATGTGTGGTTCACAGGCAACGTGTTCTCAATGGTTCTTACGCGGAGAAGGCATGAGGATGCTTTCTGAGATCCCTTTGATAAGGGGCACTACATTTGTTCATGCAAGCTCCGCCTCAATACCTAATTAGCTCTGAAGACCCCACCCCCAAAGGCCCTCACATTAAGGTTAGAGCTTCAACATATGGATGTGTGTGTGTGTGTGTGTGTGTGTGTGTGTACGTGTGGGGCAGGGGGTGGGCACAAAGTACAGTCCAGACACTGTAGTTGTTCTATAATCAGCAGTTATTCCTGTAACCCTAGAAAGAGGGATGTGTGACCCTTTTGTGGCTTGGACAAGTTCTTGCTGTGTCTGAGACGTGACCAGAGGTGTCTTGTTCCACCACAGTCACAGTTTGCCTCATCCGGTGTGACAGCCTGTGATATCATTCATATTCCATAGGAGACTTTTGGGGCTGGCTGTGGGTATTTTTTCTGAAGGGGTGATTTTGTAAAGTAATGGAGTAAAATGTTAGGAGGTTGGAGAAGTCAAACAGGGATCAGATTCCAGACATCCTTAGGCTGTAACAAAAACAAATCGGTATTGCCCTAACCCTGTGGTCGGCAAACTGCGGCTCGTGAGCCACATGAAGCTCTTTGGCGCCTTAAGTGTGGCTCTTCCACAAAACACCACAGCCTGGGCGAGTCTATTTTGAAGAAGTGGCGTTAGAAGAAGTTTAAGTTTAAAAAATTTGGCTCTCAAAAGAAATTTCAATCGTTGTGCTGTTGATATTTGGCTCTGTTGAGTGATGAGTTTGCCAACCACTGCCCTAACCCATTTGGCTCAGTGGAGAGAGCATCGGCCCATGGACAGAAGGGTCGCGGGTTTGATTCTGATCAGGGGCTTGTACCTTGATTGCAGGCTCCATCCTCAGTAGGGAGTGTGCAGGAGGCAGATGATAGATGTTTCTAACTCTCTATTCCTCTCCTTTTGCCTCTGTAAAACCTATATTTACTTTTGAAAAAAGAATACTTCACACTGTCAACACCTACCAGTAATTTAGCAATTATAACCGATCACAAAGTAGGTAACTTGCAAATTTTTTTCTTTCCTGGAAGTTAGGGTGAACCAGGTTATTCTAACTACAGTACTATTTGACTCACCTCCTTGCCTTGTAATAGTTATTTTTTTTTATATTTTTTTTATTGATTTCAGAGAGAAAGGGAGGAGAGAGTTAGAAACATCAATGATGAGAGAGAGAATCATTGATTAGCTGCCTCCTGCAGGCTCCCTACTGGGGATCCAGCCCACAATCTGGGAATGTGCCCTTGACTGGTATCGAGCCTGGGACTCTTCAGTCCTCAGGCCAATGCTCTATCCATTGAGCTAAACCTGCCAGGGCTGTAATAGTTGTTTTGAGGAGAAAGGGTGAAGACCCAGCCCAGGGCTCATGCCGATTACATGACCCCCAATCAAGACAAAGAAAATATGTGACCTGAACAGCCCCACGTACTATAGAGGCTGTGACTCCCCCAAAAATCCTATGTTGAAACCCAATCCTCATCTATAATAAGAAAAGTGTCATAGGCAAATTGACCGAACAGCCAAACAGCAGAACAACAGTCTGGATGACCACTCTACGACATACACTGGTGCCAGGCCAGCCAAGGTGGTGCCATGTGATTGATTGGAGGGCCTACTGTTGCCCCACAACTGTCCTGCAGAGAGAGGTCCAGGCCACTGGTTGGGGGGCAATGGTGGGGGCTCCACAATTGCCCCAAAGAGGAAGGCCCAGGCCATCCACTGTGGAGCGAATGATGTGTGTGGGGGGAAAGGTTCCAGAGAACTGGGGAACGGTGGTGGGGGGTATCAGGCCAAGGTTGGTGCGGGCTAGGGGTGGTGCGGGGCCTTGAGGCAGCTGGGCCAGAGGCAGCCATAACCATGATGCAGCCTGGGCTGCAAAGGCCTTCCCTTGCACAAATTTTGTGCATCTGGCCTCTAGTTGTTTTAATATTAGGACATGGGGCTTTGGGGAGGGGACTATGTCCTGAGGATGAAGCCTTCCAGAATGGTGGCCTTGCCTGGGCTGGTTTGGTCCAGGGGATGGAACATCAGCCTGGGGACTGAAGGATCCAGGGTTTGGTTCTGGTCAAGGGCACATGCCTGGGTTGTGGGCTTGAGGCAGCCGATCAATGATTCTCACCATCGATGTTTCTCTCCTTCTCTCTTCCTCTCTGAAATCAATAAAAATATAAATATATATATATTTTTTAAATGGTGGCCCTATTTAAGAGACCCCCACAGAGATCTCCTGCCTCCTATACCAGGTGAGGACAGAATCTATGAACCAGGACACCAATCTGCCCACGCCTTGATCTCGGGCTTCCAGCCTCGGGCACTGAGAGAAATGAATGTGTGCTGAGTGAGCAGCCCCGAGGTGCTCAGACACCACAGGGACACAGGGCAGCTGTTTTAAGTAGACTTCACATGGTGAGTGCATGGGTGGGCTGTGGTTTTAGAACGTGGCTCTGAGAGTGGGGTGACATGGAAATGTTTTACATTTGGAGGCAGGTGGGTCTGCGGGGGGCCAAGTCGAGTAGGGGTGGTGACAGGGCCCAGTCCTCATTCGCAGGCGCCACAAGAATGAATGCAGCATTTGGGGAAGGGCAAAATTTGTAGACGTGTCCAGACCCTGGAAAAGTACTCAGCGCTGTGATCCTCAGATCCTGGGACCTGGGGCTCCCCGTGGAGGGGGGGGGGCGGGAAGAGGGCATCCATGTGTGTGGAGGGCATGCAGCATCCCCTGGGGGCAGCACAGGACACTGGGAAGAAGGGACCCCTCTTTCCCCAGGCCCTTCCGGGACATTCATCTCAGCATGGAGGTTTGGAAGGACACTTATGAACACTTAACCCTGTTTCCCCCAAAATAAGACAGTGTCTTAGATTACTTTCTGCTCCCAAAGATGCGCTAGATCTTATTTTCAGGGGATGTATTATTTTTCCATGAAGAAGAATACACATTTACTGTTGAACAACAAAAAGGAAATTTATTACCTGTATATGGTACGGCAGTTGTTGTCATCACAAATCAGCTCAGATTGGCCGCAGCGCAGCCGGAGCTGTTCAGGCCATCGAGGTCTCTTTAAATCAGGAGTCAGACGCCTTACGGTAGCTTTGGGGGCCTTCTGTTCCAGGAAGGCCTTATGTTAGGGGGAGGCCTTATTATCGGGAAGGTCTTATTTTCAGGGGATGCCTTATATTACAGCAAGAGGCAAAACCGGAAGTTGGTCTTATTTTCGGGGGATGTCTTACTTTCGGGGAAACAGGGTAGGACTTGGCTGTTTCTAAGCATCTTCATCTACCAAACGTGGTCCCCTTGAGGCCAGACAGGGTGTCGGATCCACCTGCATGTCGCCCGTCCACTGGAGGTGGATCAGACACCCTGAGGAGCTGGGACAGGGAGACAACATGTGGGGGAGGGTGGGAGGTGCAGGTGTCCTCATCACAACAGGGGTTACAAGTAGGTGTCACCCGATTGCATGACAGAAGAGGAGGAGAAGATGGGAAGTGGACTCAGGTCTTGTGGGTGGGTGCTCCTGGGGACCAGGGTCAGTGACACACACGCACACACACACATACACACACACACCGCCCCATGAAAGCCGATGGGTGCCCCTGAGACCAGTCTGCAGTTGCCAGATTTAGGCAATACGAACATGCCTGGCTGCATGGCTCAGTGGTTGAGCGTTGACCCATACGCCAGGAGGTCATGGTTCTATTCTGGTCAAGGGCACATGCCCAGGTTTCAGGCTGGATCCCCAGGAAGGGGTGTGCAGGAGGCAGCCGATCAATGATTCTCCCTCTTTGTTGATGTTTCTCTCTCCCTCTCCCTTCCTCTCTAAAATCAATAAAAATATATTTAAAAAAAACACACACACACAGAAGGCACCCACTTCCATTTGAATTTCAGATAGAAATGGGTCATTTTAGTATATAAGTATGTCCTGGGTACTATTGGGGACATACTTAGACTAAACAAAGAGATTCCTTGTTTATCTGAAAGTGAAATTTGCTGGGCACCTGGCATGTGAGCTGCCCAGAAGGAGCCTGCTCCCCACCCCCACAGAACTACCCTCCCCTGCAAGTTGCCTCAGCTTCCTCATCACAGGGGGCAGGGGGCCTGTAAAAAGGGCCCACTGTGAGCTTTCAACTTCTGCTTCCACAATGACCCAGGGCAGGCAGGGGAGCCCCCACCTTCCACCCACCCACAGCCAGGCCCCAGGGCTGGACACAGGCCGCCCCCGCCCTCCGGCAGAGATGACCCAGGAAGGACCATTGAGCCAATCCAGTGCCAGGCAGCCGCCCGCCCCACAAGGAAGCACAGACAGAGCATCCCAGGGGCCAGACGGGGTGGGGAGTGGGGAGGAAAGGAGATCCCCGAGGTCTCAGATGAGAAGCTCATGTCATGCATCAGGTCCCCAATGCCCAACTTCCTCCTGCCTGCCCCGGGCTTCCTCTTCAGTCCCTGCTGTCTCCTCTGTCAGAGCGTCTCTGGGCTGGGCCCCATATCCCCGGGACAGACATGCTCCTGCCGCTGCTCTTCGGGGTACTGTGGGGCCGTGAGTGGGCTGAGGGCTGGGGCCCCAAAAAGGCCCAGGATCAGGAGAAAGGCTACCGGCTGATGGTGCAGAGGGTGGTGGCTGTGCCGCAGGGCCTGTGTGTGCTGGTGCCCTGCTCCCTCTCCTACCCTCGGGAGGGCGGCACCAGGGCTGCCCTGGTTCAAGGCCACTGGTTCAGAGACTGGGATGACCCACTCAGCGGCTTTCCCGTGGCCACCACTGACTCATCCCGGAGGCTGTACTGGGGGGCCGCTGGCCGCTTCCAGCTCGTGGGCAGCCTCGGGGACGGCAGCTGCTCCTTGCTGCTCATGGAGGCCAGGATGGAAGACATGGGGGGGTATTTCTTTCGGATCGAGGGAGGCACGGGCCTGCCATTTAGTTTTGTGAAGAACAAGTTCTTTCTGAATGTGACAGGTAGGGAGCCGGCTGGAAAGGGGTGGGAACTCCCCCTGCACACACACCCCCACCCACCCGTCTCTCATGCTGGGAGGGCACTTTCACCCCAGCCCTGACACCGGAGCCAGCCGTCTATGTGCCGGAGACCCTGGAGTCGGGGCGCCAGGCCACGGCCGTCTGTGTGTTTCATTTCCACTTGGAACAATGTCCAGCTCCTACTCTCTCCTGGAGGGGGGCTGCCATCTCCCCACCAGAAACCAGGGTGACCGCAGCCTATGTCTCGGTTCTCATCCTCACCCCCAGACGGCAGGATCATGGCACTGACCTCACTTGTCGAGTGAGTTTCCCAGAAAGGGCCCGAGCTCCGAACGCAGCGTCCGGCTGAATGTGGCCTGTGAGTCTGGAAGGGGACAGCGGGGTGGTCAGCAGGCCCAGTGGACGGGGAGTGGGGGACATGGCAACCCTGAGTGGCCCAGGGTTGGGGAGGGATCTGCAGAGAGGAAGGGATAGGATCCTGAGCTAGGAGGACCGGAGGGGAAGCGATGCCATCTGGCGTGCCTGTCACTCACTCCTTGGTCACTTGTCTTCGCCGAGGTCTGTCCCAAACGTTGGGTTGGCTGTGGCTGTGGGGAAACAAAAGTTCCTCCCCGATCTCCTTGCAGATGCCCCCGAAGCCCCAGTCATCAGCATTTCCTGGGACCAGGTGCTGCGGTTTGGCAGGGTGGGCCAGGCTGGGCCGGTCCTCTGTGGAGGGTGGAAAGATGGCAGGACTGTGGGGGAAACAGGGCTCCTCCCTCCTGCTCTCTCACTCTCTTTAATAGATTTCTGTTTATTTCAGAGAAGAAGGGAGAGGGAGGGAGCATTAGAAACATCAGCAAGGAGCTGAGCTGGGCCCGGGGGGCAGAGACCCTGAGCCCCTCCCAGCCCTCCGACCCTGGGGTCCTGGAGCTGCCCTGGGTACGAATGGAGCATGAAGGTGAATTAATTTGCCGCGCTCAGAACCCGCTGGGCGCCCTCAGCGTCTCTTTGAACCTCTCCGTGGCCTGTGAGTGGGGGATGGGCACCAGGAGGGCAGCACACCTGGGTCCTGGGAGGGCAGAGGCACCGCTGACCCCGCTCCTCGCTCCCCACAGACCCCCCGCAGCTACTGGGACCCTCCTGCTCCTGGGAGGACCAGGGTCTGAGCTGCAGCTGCTCCTCCAGGGCCCAGCCGGCCCCCTCCTGCGCTGGCGGCTGGGGGCGGGGCTGCTGGAGGGGAACCATGGCAACGCGTCCCACGTGGTCTCCTCCAGCTCAGCGGGCCCCTGGACCAACAGCTCCCTGAGCCTCCACGCGGGGCTCAGCCCTGACCTCAGACTCAGCTGCGAGGCCCGGAACCCTAGACTCACCTCTGAACTCTAGACTCGTCCCTGAACCTTATACTTATCCTTGAACTCTAGATTCACCCCTGAACCCTACACTTATCCTTCAACTTTAGACTCACCCCTGAACCCTAGACTCATTTCTGAATCCTCACTCCTAAACTCTAGACTCACCCCTGAGCCCTAGACTCACCCTTGAACCCTAGACTCACCTCTGAACTCTAGACTCGTCCTTGAACTCTAGACTCACCCCTGAACCCTAAACTCTTGGACAGCTCTTTTTTTTAAATATATTTTATTGATTTTTTACAGAGAGGAAGGGAGAGAGACAGAAAGTCAGAAACATCGATGAGAGAGAGACATTGATCAGCCGCCTCCTGCACGCCCCACAGTGGAGATGTGCTCGCAAGCAAGGTACATGCCCCCGACCTGAATCGAACCCGGGACCCTCAGTCTGCAAGCTGACGCTCTATCCACTGAGCCAAACCAGGCTCGGCTTGGACAGCTCTTGAGGCAGCATCTCCCTGGGATGTCTAACAGGCACCTCAAACTTAGCCTGTCCAAAAGCAAACTTATGACTACACCACCTGTGCATCCACCCCACTCTCCCCATCACAGCAAATAGCACATCTTCCCAGCCCTCAGGCCTAAAGCCTCAGTCACCCTTCACGCCTCTCTTCTCCATCAAACCCCCCCTTCTCCTCCCAATCATCCATCAGCAGAATCCCTTAAAACCACTTCTCCTCCTACTTCCCTCGTCCTCGCACCTGGACACCACTGCCACCTTCTGTGGTCCTCTCTGCTCCCACACCCCCAACCAATTTATCTGCACATCATGTCCATTTAAAGCCCAAACAGGTCCACAACCCCCTTAAATACAACCAAAAGGCAGGAACATGTGAGTGATTGCTGCCAACCAGTTCACCAGAGCTGAGGGCCAAATCATCTTTTTCACTGCCGATCTCTAAGGGTCACCTGCACATGATTGAACATACAGAATACCCTTGATGGGATGAACTTGCAGAGCTGGAGAACAGATCCGTGCCTGGCTGGCGTTAGGGCCCGGTGTTGGTGGGGCGAGAGTCACCTGCCTCCTGAGGGTGGTGACAGGAGCCAACCTGTGTGAGTCTGCAAGGACAGCTACAGCAAAGGGCTACAGACTGAGTGGCTTAGACCACGGACATTTGTTCATTGTTTCTGTGAGAACGGAGACTTTGTTTTACTCCCTGATGTCACCCCAGTTCCTCCATCAGTGCCTCCCAGGTGGTACCCACGCGTATTTGCTGAATGAATAAATGAATGAATGATGGTCGTTTTCCCATTAGGCTCGGGATCCAAAGGCTACGCCCAGCAGCCCTTCCAGGGCCCCTCCTGCAGGTGCTAACTCCCCCAGACGAACAATGTCCCCTCTAGCCCCAGAATCAAGGACCAGCCAGCAGGAGATCCATTACGCCGCCCTCAGCTTCCCTGGCCTCTGGCCACAGGAGGCCCTGGAGGCCCAGGACACTAACTCGGAATATGCACAAATCAGGTTCCACTGATGGACCCCGGGTGGTGGGATGGGGATCTGGGCTGCAGAGAAAGGCGGTCACTGAGAGGATGGAGACAAGAGGACCAGGCCTCGATTTTTCTTCTTTGGACTCCTCCGAGGAGGGGCTGTCCCAGCCCAGGCCTGGTGTCCAACAGCCAGACCACTCTGCAGAGGCACCTTCTCTGGGTGCCCTAAACCTTTCATCTCAGAAGCCCTGGCACCCCCATCGCTGGGGCCTCCCCGGCTCACTTTTCCCCAAGGCGGGAGAACCTCTGAAAATGGTGTGACAGTGATTTCTACGAGGCAAGAGAGCTGACCTCACAAGCCAAGCCTGGCCCCACATCTCTTTGCATACCACCAAGGAGCCACATTTTACACGGGGGAAAGAGTTGCCCGGCCGATGTGGCTCAGTGGTTGGGTGTCCACCTATGAACCAGGAGGTCATGGTTCGATTCCTGGTTGGGGCACATGCCCAGGTTGTGAGCTTGGTCCCTGGTATGGGGGTGTGCAGGGGCAGCCAATGATCGATGAGTCTCTCTCATCATTGATGTTTCAATCTCTCTCTCTCTCCCTTCCTCTTCGAAATCAATAAAATCCCCCCACATTAAAAATCAGTGGGGGGGAAGAGTCAAGAGAATGTTGTGTGATGCATGAACATATGTAATTCACACATAAGTGTCACTAATAAAGTGTCCTCAGAGCCCAGCCGTACCCAGCCCGTGCTTTTCTGTATGGTCCTCTGTGGCTGATGTCATCGAGCTGCAGAGCCTAAGATATGTAAGCGCCTGGCCCTGGGCAGGAAAAGTGTGCAGATCTTCATCTAAAATAAACTTGCACACTCAGTTTTGAGGAGAGGAACTGGAAGCAGAGTTGCAGAAAGGGGTCAGGAGTAGCCCCGGCCAGCACGACCAGCCATAGGGCTAGGGGAAGATTCCAGGAGGCGACCTGGGGGCAGGGGGTGACCGTGTGGGAAGAGCAAATGCTTGGGAGCTTAAAGGCAGGAACACAGGCACAGTAGAACCAAGAAGAACCGGACAGTGTGCTCCCAGCCAGCCAGCAGGGGAAGGGAGAGCCAGAGGAGTCTGTCCCTCACTGCAGAGCATGGCCCTTCCCTTCGTCCTTCCTCAGGGTCACGGCGGTGATTGCTTCAGGACAGTCCTCTTGAAGATGGTTAATAGTCGCACAGAAAACCGGGAAGCCCAGAAAAGACACTGGCTTCTGCATTAGACCCAGCTGGTTTGGCTCAGTGGATAGAGCGTCAGCTGTGGACTGACGGGTCCCAGGTTCGATTCTGGTCAAGGGCACGTGCTCCGGTTGCAGATTCCTTGGCCCTTGTCAGGGTGCATGCAGGAGGCAACCAATCGATGGGTCTCTCTCATATCAGTGTTTCTATCTCTCCTGCTCCCTTCCACTGTCTCTAAAAATCCAGGGAAGAAATCCTCATGTGAGGATTAAGAAAAGAAAAAATAGAGCTCTCTGACCAGTATTCAAGTGATTAGAGCATCAGCCTATGCGCTGAAGGGTTTCGGGTTCGATTCTCTGACAAGGGCAGGTGTTTGGTTTATAGGTTTGATCCCAGATCCAGTCAGGACATGTGCAGGAGGCAACCAATCCATGTGTCTCTTTCACATTGATGTTTCTCTCTCTCTCCCCCTCCCTTCCATTCTCTCTCTCTCTCAAAAAAAAAAAAAAAATCAATGGAAAAAAATATCCTCATTGAGGATTAACAATAAAAAACAAGTGATATTACACAGACAGGAAGAGTAGAAAAAAGTAGGAATAAAGCAGAAGAGGTTGTAAGTAAAGCTGAGAAAAATATGGGTAAAAAGCCGGTCAGATGCGGTTGTTTTCTGCTCACAAACTGTACAGAGGAAGAGAGGAAAGGAAATTCATGGGTTTTTCTTGTTAGTCTTTCCATCGGTTTTTAGAGAGTGTGAAGAGGAGGAGAGACAGACAGAAATATCAACACACCTATGGGTTGCCCAGATCAGGGATCAAGCCTGCAATTGGGCATGGGTCCTTGACCGGAATTGAACCTGCGACCCTTCAGTTCGCAGGCTGACTCTATCCACTGAGCCAAAACAGCGAGAGTAGGAAGCACATCTTTGTAAGCACCTCCTATGTACCACATTGTGAGTCAGTGACTTAAGAGTTACCTCCTCCTCCGAGGACTGCGGTTATGATTACCCCGATCTCCATGTGGAGATATCTGAGGCTCAGAGCGGTGGGTTAATCTATCTGCAGCCACATGCTGACCGGGCTTTGCATTCCTTCCTGAAGGGGGCGATCCCGGGGGGGACGGGAAAGGGACTCAGAACCGCAGGTCAGAACTCAACGTAGGGCCCCTGGCTTGGCTCTGGGTAGAACCTGATCTGGCTTACAGGCAGCAGGATCAAGATGACATAAAACCAGTCACAGGGTGTGAAATATTGTAACGAGTCCTAGCTGGTTTGATTCAGTGGATAGAGTGTTGGCCTGCAGACTCAAGGGTCCCTGGTTTGATTCCAGTCAAGGGCACATGCCCCGGTTATGGGCTCTATCCCCAGTAGGGGACGTGCAGGAGACAGTGGATCAGTGATTCTCATCATTCATGTTTCTGTCTGTCTCCCTCTCCCTTCCTCTCTGAAATCAATAAAAATATGTGTATTTTAAAAATGTATTGTGCCGAGACCGGTTTGGCTCAGTGGATAGAGCGTCAGCTTGCGGACTGAAAGGTCCCGGGTTCGATTCCGGTTGGGGGCATATACCTTGCTTGCGGGCACATCTCCACAGTGGGGCGTGCAGAAGGCGGCTGATCAATGTCTCTCTCTCTCATCGATGTTTCTGACTTTCTATCTCTCTCCCTTCCTCTCTGTAAAAAAAATCAATAAAATATATTTAAAAATAAATGTATTGTAATGACTATGAATGGTGCCAGGTGGGTTCTAGACTTATGGGGATCATGTCATAAGGTATACAAATGTTTAATCACTATGTTGTACATTTGAAATGAATACCATATTGAATGTCAACTGTAATTGAAAAATAAGTGTTAAAAAGGAGGTTATTTCATTGGAAGAATGGACATCTTTATAAAATTCAGTCCATGTCTTATATGGTCTTTCCTCTCACAGTAAAATTTGAGATTTTTTTCTCTATATAATGCTTTATCACCTTTTGTGTAGAAGACATGCATATTTTTGCTAGATTTCTCTTGAGGTATTTAATATTCTTTGGTTCTATTAAATGGCATATTTCAAGGGTGGAGACTGGTAGAGGGGGCAAAGGTGGGTAAATGGGGGCATCTGTAATGTGTCAACAATAAAGGAAAAAATGTCATAGTTTGGTCGATAATGGTATATAGAAATATACTTGAATTTTTAAAAAATATATTTAAATATATTTTTATTGATTTCAAAGAGGAAGGATGAGAGAGAAAATCATTGATTGGCTACCTCCTACATGTCCCCCTCTGTAGATCAAGCTGGCAATCCAGCATGTGCCCTTGACCAGAATCAAACCCAGGATCCTTCAGACCGAAAGCTGATGCTTTATCCACTGAGCCAAACCAGTTAGGGCTACACTTGACTTTTGCACATTAACCTTGAATCTACCAACTTTGAGAGGTTAGCCTATTTTAAATAATTCATCTGTGCATTATTTTGGATTTTCTATGCAAAAAAAAATTATATCATCTGATAGTACACATTTTGTTTTTTTCCCCAAAGGGGAAAATAAATACATAAATAATCACTTACAAGAGGCGGAAGAGCAGGGCGATATTTAGAAGGGAAGGCACATAATGTCAAAAGGTGACAGACGACTAGACGGAGTGGACGAAGCCATGAGCGGCCAGATCAGCATTTCAGAGGACATGTGGGGGGTGTGGTAGATGGGTGCCTGGAGTCACCGTGTCCTGAGCGAGAGCATGAGAGAGGACGTCCAGAGATCACACCCACAGGAGACAAGCCCTGTCCAGTCCCAGAGCTATTTACTTGCGAAAGTGTGTACAACACTGACTGGCTTATAACAAGCATGTGCTCCAGCACTGCTGTTGAACACTTCTGTCACGCCAACCAAATACAGAAAGTCAAGGACATTTTTGGCCAAAGACCCTCTTGCCAAATCCTAATTAATCAGGAACCCTGAGTTGGTAGTCACCAGGTAATTGAAGATACAGGGGGGGGGTGCAAGGGGAGGCCCCCTCTACCTTGTGCCAATGCCTCAGGGTACTGAATAAAATTAAAAAATTGGTCCTGACTGGGTGGCTCAGTTGGTTGGAACATCACCCCGTACACCATAAGGTTGCAGGTTCGATTCCCAGTCAGGGCACATGCCCAGATTATGGGTTCAGTCCCCGGTGGGGGCCCAAACTTGAGGCCATTAATCAGTGTTTCTCTCTCTCTTATCTTTCCTCTCTCTCTAAAAATAATAATAATAATCCAAAACCGGTTTGGCTCAGTGGATAGAGCGTCAGCCTGCTGACTGAAGGGTCCCGGGTTCAATTCCGGTCAAGGGCATGTACCTTGGTTGGGGGCACATCCCCAGTAGGGGGCATGCAGGAGGCAGCTGATGGATGTTTCTAACTCTCCCTTCTGCTCTGCAAAAAATCAATAAAATATATTTAAAAAATAAAAATAATAGTAATAAAAAGCATATACTTGGCCCTAGCTGTTTTGGCTCAGTGAATAGACTGTTGGCCTGTGAACCGACCGAGCATGTACCTCCCTGGCCAGGACCCTGGTTGGGGTGCATACAGGAGGCAACCAATCAATGTATTTCTCTCACATCGATATTTCTGTCTTTCTTTTTTCCATTCTCTCTAAAAATCAGTGGAAAAATATCCTCAGTTGAGGATAAAAATAAACACAAAAACAAAAAACATACTCGGGTGAAAGTTAAAAAAAAAGCCTAAAAATGAAATGAGCTTCAAGGACACACACGGATGGAATTACAGACTCATGGGTGGGGTCGCCCAGTGCACCCACCTCTTTTCATAGACAAGCTTTAGAGAGGGGCAAGGTCTTGATAAAGGTCACACTGCAAAATAGCAGAAGTGAGATCCAAACTCAGGCCCTAAAATAGATGAGCATTGCAGGTCCCACATTCTTTTTCATCAACTTACTTAGTGGGGTGGGCACTAGAGGAGCTTCTGTTTCCCTCCCTGGACCCCAAATCCCACGTTCTTCCAGGAGAGCAAGCCTTCTGCCTTGGTCTGACCTGGTTAGAAGGTTGTGTTGCTAGGCAAAAGGTTTGACCAGGGGTCAGTGACTTCGAAATGTGTGTGTTAAGGTCCTGGCTTGTGCAATAATGACTTGGGACTGGGAGGGAAAGAAGAGAGCTGTTAGAGCTGTTGACCGGTACTCTCTGGGAAAGGTGATGCTGTGCCAGTGAAAAGGACAGACACACACCCCCAGGCCCGGAGTCCGAAGACCCAGCTCAGACCTTCTGCATTGCCAGATGCTCTCTGGCACCACTTATCAGAGACTATCAACTCCAGGAAATATACCCGTAACACAGCTCCGTGGATCTTTTTTTAAGATATTTTTATTGATTTCAGAGAGAGAGAGAGAGAGAGAGAATATATCGTTGATCGGCTGCCTCCTGCACGCCCCACACTGGGGATGGTGCTTGCAAGCCCCGAATGTGCCCTGACCTAGAACCAAACCAGTGGCCTCCTGGTTAATAGGTCGATGCTCAACCACTGAGCCACGCTGGCCCAGCCACCGTTCCATATTTCTGATCACTGACTCAGTTGTATCCCGTTGAAACTTTTTTTAAAAGCTCCTAACAGTGTCTTGGACATTCTGTAACTTTTCAATCAGTTCTGATGGCAAAAATCAGCCTGATCTTACACCTTCAGGTCAAACTTGGGGTTTAAATCCTGTCAGACCCCGCCTCCCCATACAGCAGAGCTGGGACCTGACTCCTGGGAGGAGACACAGGCTCCAGTTGTCCCTGACACGCCATTCCTTCATTCCCACTTGGAGCCCCTGTTTCCCAAAGTCCTAGGGCTCAGAGGAAGAACAGGTATGGGAACAAGTGACTCTCGACCTACCCGGCCACAGCTATGGCTTCCTGTTGGCTGGCCCTCTGCCTGGCCGGTGTCCAAAGACTGGCTTCTCTCCTGGAGCAAAAGTGTGAGGACTTGTGTGGCTGAGACTCTCCCAGCGCGAACGTGGCGTCCTCCTCCTGCACTGCAACGGACAAAACCCCTCCTGGGTGTTCCTCTTTCACGCCAACTATGGTGCCACACTTGTGAACCCCGATCTGTGAGCTTTCCACACATCAGAGAGTCTTCAACACCAGCTGGTTGTCCTACCCCTGACCTCAACACTGACACCATCTGCCTCAAGGCAGCAGCAGGACCCACAGGGGAAGGGCTCAGTCTTACAGTCGGCCCCTATCAGGACAGGACTTCAGCCGCCAGACACCAGTCCGTTAGCCACATGTGCTTCTGACCTGTCGGCAGTAGACTAGAGATTCCAACGACCCCTGCCTTGGGTTTGATCATTTCATCATGGCTCACAGGTTTCAGGGAAACCCTTAGCTACATGTGCTGGTTTATTATACAGGGAACAGCCAGGTGGAAGAGATGCATACCGTTTCCCTGAAAGTAAGACATCCCCCGAAAATAAGACATACTTAGTTTTGCCTCTCACTGTAATATAAGGCATCCCCCCGAAAATAAGACCTCCCCTATCATAAGGCCTCCCCTGAACGTAAGGCCTCCCAGAATATAAGGCCCCTGAAGCTACCGTAAGGCATCTGACTCCTGATTTAAAGAGACCTCGCACTGCCTGAACAGCTCTGGCTACACTGCGGCCAATCAGTGAACTGGTTTGTGATGACAACGACTACCATACCGTATACAGGTAATAAATTTCCTTTTTTTTTTTTATTCAACAATAAATGTGCACTGTATTGTTTTTCATGGAAAAATAAGACATCTCCTGAAAATAAGACCTAGTGCATTTTTGGGAGCAAAAGTTAATCTAAGACATTGTCTTATTTTCGGGGAAACAGGGTAGGGCAAGAGTGGGCAAGGGGTGGGGAACCTTCATGCTCTCACCTGATGCATCCCCCTCCCAGCATCCTCACAGGCTCACCAGCCCAGAAGTTCTCTGAGTCCTGTAGGTTGAGGTTTTTATGGCGGCTTCATCATGTAGGCGGGATCCATCCTTCCCCAGAGGGGAGAAAGTTTCAGTCTATGGCTGGATCTTTTTGGGGACCAGCCTCCATGCAGGAGTCCACCCAGTCCCCTCATGAAACAGAAGACATTCCTATCACGGAGGAAATGACGAGGTGGCAGGAGCTCTCTGCCAGGAGCCTGGGGCAGAGACTCACTTTGCTGGATGGAGAGGGGAGATGTGGGGATTGAAGCCAAGTTTGAGCTGAAGGTGTCAAATCAGGCTGATTAAAAAAAAAATCTATTTTTATCCATTTCAGAGAGAAAGGGAGAGGGAGAGATAGACACATTAATGATGAGAATCATTGATTGGCTGCCTCCTGCACGCCCCCTACTGGGGATTGAGCCTGCAACCCAGGCCTGTCCCTTTGACTCTTCAGTCCTTAGAGGTATGCTCTATCCACTGAGCCAAACCAGCTAGGGCAGATCAGGCTGATTTTTATAATCAGAACTGACTGGAGAGTTACAGAATGTCCAAGACACTGTTAGGGACAAAAAAAAAAGTTTTAACAGAACACAGCTGAGTCAGTAACCAGAAATATGGAACTGGCCCAGCGGATAGAGTGTTGGCTTGCAGACCAAAGTGTCCCAGGTTCAATTCCGGTCAAGGGCATGTACCTCTGTTGCAGGCTCCTCCCCAGCCCGGGCCCTCGGGGGTGTGCAAGAGGCACCCAATCAATGATGTTCCTCTCACATCTTATTTCTCTGTGTCTTTCCCTCTCTCTTCCTCTCTCTCTAAAAATCAATGGAAAAAACTCCCTTAGGTGAGGATCAAACAGACAGAAAAATGGAGCTGTGTCATGGTTATATTTCCCAGAGTTGACAGTCTCTGATAACTGGCTATCGAGAGTCTCCGGCAACTTGGAAAGTCGGAGCTGAGTCTTCCGACTCTGGCCCTGGTGGTGTTTGCTCCTTGGGTCTCTTTTGTCCTTCCCATCGACACCCCCCTGCCTTGCCCCGAGCGTACTGAACAACAATACACCTCCTCCCCGCCAAGTCCCGAGTCGTTATTGCCCAAGCCAGGACCTTCACACACACATTTCCTCACCAGCCCCTCTCCCAGCCTCCTGCTGCCTTCCTGGGCGAGAGGTCTCCAGTGGGCGGAGACCTCGCCACCCTCACCAGGGCCCTACTTGACTCACACATCCCAACCACGCTGGGCTATGGAGGGTGGGGCGCACTTCCTCTGCCCCCACTCCAGGCACCAGCCACAAGCTCAGAGGTCCCAGGCCATCAGACAACTCTGGCCAACAAGCTACAAATTCCGAGGTCCCCGTGACCTTCTCGGGTTCAGTAATCTGCTATTATGACTCAGAGAACCCAGGAAGTCACTGCCTGTAGTTACAGTTTTTTGTTTGTGTGTTTGTTTTGTTTTGTTTTAAATTGTATTTTATTGATTTTTTTACACAGAGGAAGGGAGAGGGATAGAGAGTTAGAAACACTGATGAGAGAGACACATGGATCAGCCATGCACGCCCCCTACTGGGGATGCGTCCCCAACCAAGATAGATGCCCTTAACCGGAATTGAACCTGTGATCTTTAGCCAAACCGGTTTTGGCTACAGTTTTATTCTTAAGGACAAACGTCGGGAGGAGCCCCGGCCGCCATGGTTCAGTTAGTTGAGCATTGTCCTATGCACTGAGAAGTCACTGGGTTTCTTTCTTTCTTTTTTTTTTTTTAATATATTTTATTGATTTTTTACAGGGAGGAAGGGAGAGGGATAGAGAGTTAGAAATATCGATGAGAATGAAACATCAATCAGCTGCCTCCTGCACACCTCCTACTAGGGATGTGCACACAACCAAAAATCGAACCCAGGACCTTTCAGTCCACAGGCTGACGCTCTATCCACTAAGCCAAACCGGTTTCGCCCCGGTTTTTTTTTTACCCTGAATAACAGGTACCCTGTCCAAAATCCTCTTTGATGGCCCTCAATCCTCTCTTCTCCAGAAGCCATCATCAGAAGACCCCCTTCACAGGTGGATTTCCACCTAACCCATCCATTTAAAATGCCTTCACTGTCCTCAAGAAGTCAAACCTAAGAAAATTTATCACCCGAGCAGCTAAAAGAGGCCAGGCACGAGGGCATCTGAGATCTTGCTCCCTGGTATGTGCCATTAGTTAGGCTCAAATAAACTCTTATAACAATTTTAACACACACACACACACACACACACACATATATATATATATATAGAGAGAGAGAGAGAGAGACCATACATGTAGCTGTATGACCTTGGGCAAGTCATTAACCTCCCAGTGACTTAGTTTCCTCCTCTGTAAAATGAGAATAATAATAATACATATTAGAGCTGTTGTGATTGAACTAGATAAAAGCACTTGGAATAGAATCTAATGCCTTGTACATCTTCAAACATAGGCATTATTACTTTATTCCTATACTAGAGGTCCAGTGAACAAAATTCGTGCATGGGGTTGGGGAGGCAGGGGGGGTCCTTTCAGCTCAACCTGCACCCTTTCCAATCTGGGGCCCCTTGGACTGCTGGCTCTTAATCACTCAACTGCCTGCCTGCCTGGTCCAACCCTTACTACCCCCCCTGCCAGCCTGGTTGCCCCCAACTACCTCCCTCTGCCAGCCTGATTGCCCCTAACTGCCCCCCTTCCTGGCCTGGTCACCCCTCACTGTCCCCCCTGCCAGCCTGGTTACCCTCAACTGCACCCCTCCCAATGGCCTGGTCGCCCCCAACTGCCTGCCTCTGCTGTCCTGGTTGCCCCTAATTGCCCTCCCCCTGCTGGCTTGGTTGCCCCTCACAGCCTTCCCCCACCCCTCTGCTGGCCTGGTCACCCCACGCAGCCTGCTTGTTCAGTCGTTTGGTCATCCCTCACTAAGCCCCCTGCCAGCCTGGTCGTAGGCAGCCATCTTGTGAGGGCATGAGGGTTAATTTGCATATACATAGGATCATCACCACCACCACCACTTTCCCCTCTCCCTCCCGCTCACCACCATTGGTCCTGGAATGCAGGGTGTGGAAGAAAAAGAAGTCCCAGTGACAGCTGTAGCCCTGGCTAGTTCTGCTGTGTGCTTGCCCATATGACATGAGTCACTTCTCTGAGCCATTTCTCATTGATCAGTAAAACTCGAGGGCACTAACCCACCCATAGGTGACCCTTCGGCAATCATCATCTCAGGCGTAAGGGGCTGTGTCTTCCCAGTTTTGCTAGACAAGGATAGATGGTCCTCTGGAAAGATGCTGGGTGTTTTCTCAGAGGTGATTCTGACCAAGGGTCAAGGCAAGAGAATTTGAGGGATGACGGGAATTCTGGGTCTTGTTTGTGGTCACGGTCACATAGCCAAATGCATTTGCCAAAACTCGGAGTTGTACACCACGAGGAGTGAATTTTACTGTCAAAAGATAGCATGAATAGAAAATATACTGACCACCTTTTCCTTTGAATGAAATAATGCAAGTGAGTGTATTATGGGGTCTCTTTGGCCTCCAGACTCCCACTGCCATGTTAGCAGATGCTTCTAGCAACTCCTCGATTTCAAAGTCTGGAGACCATCCAGGATCCAAGCCATATAAACCTAAGGGGACTCACTCCAGCACAGACCTCGGTCCAAAAATCTGACCCCTAACCTCACTCTCACCCCAGCAACCTTGCCAAGTACCCTGGGCATTTCCTGGGTTGTGGTACAACCACCCTGCTCCAAGGCTTCCAGTGGGGACAGGCCTGAGCAGACTTCGGGCTGAAGGCTAAGGAAGCTGGATGGGTAGTCTGGCAGCTGGGGAGACTAAGGGGCGGGGCCTTCTGATTTGGGGGAAGGAGTTCAGAGAGGCTCAGGAATCCTAAAGCCGAGGGGATGAGGAAGGGCTTCTGTGTGTGATGGACGTAAGAAGATTCCAAAGTCGATGCTGGTGAAGGTGTTTAGGAGGGCAGGAGCGGGAAGCCCCAGATGTGCAGAGAAGGGGAGAGAGCCCAGGTTGTTATGCTGATGAGGGGGTGTTGTAGGCGGGAGTGGCACCAGCTGTCTAACTGGTGGAGTCAGACCAAACCTGGGTTCAGCAACCTCTGTACTTGGGTTCTGGCAAGGAAAGGATTCAGAGTCCAGACCCAAACTGCCGGAGAACGTTGATTAGGTAAATGGCAGAGAGAGAAAAAGTTAGTTCCTAGAAGAAATGGGCTTAGGAAATGGGTTACAGAGGCCAAGGAAGGGCCCTATGGAGCTTGGAAGTGAGGAAGCTCATGGTAAGGTGCTTGGAAAAGGAGGGAGAAGGGAACAGGAGGGGGAAGCAGAGGGGAAAAGCAAGTGCATGCTCTTGGGAGAGAGAGCCCCCCGGGTCCTCATCCTGAGGGTGTTAAGGTAGAGACTTTAGGGGTGGTCCCAGAGGAAGAGCTCAATAGAACATTCCTCGCTTTCCAGGTGTGTCCATTCAGGGTTGTGGTCTCTACTGATGGATTGGCCGGCACCAGGGCAAGGGGTCATTCTTCAGTGCAGCTGCCCCAGACCTCAGCCCTGGCTGTTTTTGCTGCTTATCCTGGGCCTGGAGTGGAATTACAACTTGAGGCTTATATGTCATCTCTAGGGAGGAAAGGCCAGGGGTGTCCAGACCTCCTGACCAGTGATATGCTTGGGGGCGAGGTCCCACACTACAGTAGATTGTCCATTGCTAGGCACAGGGGGCTCCCACCCAGGTGACTGGTACCCGGCCCATCGTCCTGGCTCTGCTCCTGTCTAACTGCCTACAACAAGGGGAGACACAGGTTAGCCTAAGGCTGGTGGCCTGGATGCTGAATATAACCCAGGGGTGCCTGAGAGTGAGCATCGATGATGGGGGGACTTAAAAAAGGGGGGCCTTTGAAGAGTGACTGAAGAAGAGGGAAAGCTGGCATGTTGGACTGAGGAGAATCCTAGAGAGAGGACTTGAAAGTGAACCATGGGTCTAGAGCCGTGGTCGGCAAACTACGTCTCACGAGCCACATGCGGAGTGTGGCTCTTTCACAAAATGTCATGGCCTGGGCGAGTCTATTTTGAAGAAGTGGCGTTAGAAGTTTAAGTTTAAAAAATTGGGCTCTCCAAAGAAATTTCAATCGTTATCCTGTTAATATTTGGCTTTATTGACAAATTAGTTTGCCGACCACTGGTCTAGCCTAGAGGATGTAGTTCCTTCCACGAGAGTGAGGAGGCCAGTATAAGAGGAAGAAAAATCAGCACTGGCTGATTTGGCTCAGTGGATAAGAGTGTCAGCCTGGGGACTAAAGGGTCCCAGGTTTGATTCCGGTCAAGGGCACATGAGGTAGCCAATGATTCTCATCATTGATGTTTCTGTCTCTTCCTCTGCCTCTCCCTCTCTGAAACACATAAAAATATGTTAAAGAAAAGAGAGGAAGATGGCTCAGCGTGGGGAGACTCCTAAGGCGAAGGGTGTCGCTGAGGTCACCCTCTGAACCGGGAAGTTAACTTCTGCTCTCCATGGCTCTGGGGACAATCAGTGAGCTTGGGAGGTGCCGTGTGGGAATTTTCAAAACCTGGGGAAGGACCAAAGGTGAATCCCTCAACACGGGTAACTCTGAAAAGGACTAGGAGCCAGTGCACAAAATTTGTGAATGGCGGGGTGTCCCTCAACCTGGCCCTCTCCAATTAGGGATTGGGCCTAAACTGGGAGTTGGACATCCCTCTCGCAATCTGGGACCACTGGCTCCTAACCACTCCTTGGAGTCCGCACGGTTTCCCCGATCATCTCAGGGGCTCGGGGCCTACCTGATCGCCTCTGTCTCTGCCTGCCAGCCTGATCCTCCTAATGGCTCCCCTGCTGGCTTGATAATCCCTAAATGCTTCCCTGCCAGCCTGATCACCCCCTAAGTGAGCCTCAGGCCACTGGGCAGTCACCATCCCCAGCTTGCCTGAGCCTTAGGCAGCCACTGTAGCTTTGTCCAGAAGGACATCCGGAAGGTCTTCCGGTCTAATTAGCATATTACTCTTTTATTAGTATAGATTGTCCCCAATGTCTGTCAAGGGGGGAGGGGCAATTCCAAAGGAGGGAGAGGCCCTGGGGATAATTCCTGAGCAATCCTCTTGACAGTGACAGGGGAGCCCCTAAGTAGGTAGACTGGGGTTCATAGGACAGGAATGACCCCCTTTACTGTGAAGGATACCCTGGGGTATCTGGATGTGAAGGAGCTGGCAGTGAGGAGGGGGGGGCCTTCAGGAGACGGTGAATCCTAAGGGGCAGGGAACCTGGCTGAGGGGGAGCTGGCAGAGACCTTAGGAAGGGGGGTGGGACTTAAAGATGACTTCCTGAATTTCAAAAATGTCACTAAAACACCTATAAAAAGGGAGTCGATAGGGGAGAGGAGAATGGCAGTGAGGGTTGGCCCCTAAGAGTAGGGGAAAGGGTAAGGAATAAGGATCCGAAGGTAGAGGTTTCCCTGGAGACCTGCCCTGGAGCCTGAAGGAATGCCTGGGGCCCCCTGAAAGAGTGGGGGCCCTCAGTATGGCCACCACCTACTCCCCCTCCCACACACTTTGCAGGATTCCAGGACCTCCCAAGGAAGGATCAGTAAGACTAAGGAAATGGGGGTAAGGCTGAATTGAGGGGGGAGGTCCTGACCTTCAACCTCAAGGGCCTAGAAGTAGGGGGGCGTGGGAGGAGGCATAAACCCCAGAAAGGATAGGGCCCCTGAGGGGTGGGCCCACGGACCCCTCCTTGGAGTCCGCAGGGTTCCCCCGATCATGTCAGGGGCTCGGGGCCTAGAAATAAGGGGTGCAGAAGCAGAACTCTTGGGTCAAAGTTTCAAGGTGACCCCTGGGCTTTGAGGGGCTGGGAGGGGAGTAGTGAGGGGAGAGCCCTCCAGCGGATGGGAAGCAGGATGGAAGGCAGGTAGCAGGGGACGGTGACAGGGGACCCCAAGTTGGAAAGGTTGAGAGCGTGGGGAAGGCTCAGGGGAGAGCGTGGGGCCCCGGGATGTCCGGAGGAGGTGGAAGTGGGGTGAAGGGGGCCTTGAGGGAATCAGTGAGCTTAAAGGTCAACTCTTGCATCCCTGTCCTTGGGGGGCAGGGAAAGGAGGGGTCGGCCTAAGGCGGGCGAGACCGTTCCAAAACCTGGGGAAGTTCATATCTGGGATTTCTCATCCTTAAAATGAGATGTTGTAACCTCTTCTGGAAGAACCGTGTTCAAAGGGACTGAGGACTTGGCCTCATAGATCCCCCATGACCTACCCCAGCCGTCAACCGCCACTGGAGGCCAAAGCAAAATGTCAGTTACAGCCCGAAAAACAGAAGCGGAAAGAGGACAGCCAATCAGAGGGTGAGAAAGAGTCAGTAACGTAGCCAATCAAAGAGCGAAGGA